>JARHVA010001538.1:115000-415000 GCA_037957365.1 Torreya grandis | reverse complement strand
TTTACCCTTTTTTGCTCATCGATTGTAATTTTTACTTAGTTTAGCATCATGATTCATAGTACCGAAATGAATATTTTGTCTTTGATGAAAAAAATTATTTTAAATATGAATGATGCAAATTTTGTTTATAGTGATAGGAAAAAAGGTTAGTGAATGTATTGTACAAAATTTTAAGGCAAATATTTTAGAAAACCCTAAATCTGCTATGGAAATTGTGAATGTTGTTAATGTAGAAGTTAATACACATGATCCTTATAAAGATTCTTCTAGAGTTTGTAGATGCATTGCTTCATCTGATATGTTTTGCAATCAATTTTTCTCATCTAAAATAGATTTTCAATAGTGTGCCCATCTTTACTATCAATGGTAATATTGGACCCTTGAATGAACCCCTTAAGAATCCTAATGTGCATTTTAAATAGATTTTAGCCATGATTTATGCAATAGGTGAATTAAAAAATAAAGTACAAACTTTATATTTAGAGGCTATTGCATCCAATTCTAGAGATGATTCTAATGTTGTACATGGCCAACCTACAGTGTGTAGGATATTTAATTCACCTTTACCACATGAATTTACAATGTCTAAATTTTCCTTGCTTGATGGAAATGGTGATCCTTTTTTGCATCTATAGTACTTTATAACTTTTTGTGGTAAATATAGTGCCAATGATATATTTATGCTTAGAGCCTTCCATAGAAGCTTAAGGGTTATGTTTTGAGTTAATTCCATATACTTCCTAGTGGGTCTCTACATACATATCTTGAGTTGGAAGAGGTATTTTGATCACAATATATCAATAAAAAGGTACCAAGGGATAAATTAGATCATCTCCCATCTATTCACCAAGGCAAAAATGAACAGGTTTATGACTATAAATTACAATTTAAGGCTAGTATGCAATAAATGATATATCAACCAATAAAATTAGAGAAAAAATATATTTTATCTTCTCTATTATATCAAAGATAAATTACTTTATCATACTTGTGAATCTTTAATTTATGTGTTATAAGGTTATGATGTTAGAAAAGGAGCTTGTACATTCTCAAAAGCTTAATCATAATGACCACATTATTGTCTTTACTTCTTCAACTAAAATCCATGTGCCTAAAATCAACACATATACACCATTGGATAAGAAAAGGGTGACTCCTAAAATAATTCATATTGCTTCCCTTAGTGGATCATGGAAACTTCCTCAGTTACAAGATTATTCAAGTGCAATATCAAGAAAAAAGCTTGGTTTAAAATTGGTTGCACTTCCTCCTATTAGAAATTATGAGAAATATTTTTCAAAAAATTCAATTAGATGTAGACAAAATTGTGCCTATCATATAACTTCTGGACGTTCATCTAGTAGATGTTATGCTTTGAAAGTTAAAATTTATGATCTTGTTGAGCATGGTGACACTGAGCTTCATCACCATCTTAGTAACACCACTAAATCTCCTAAATTTGAATAATATATTTCACATGATATGCCATATCCTATGAAAGAGCTTCTTAATAAAAAAAGTACCTAAGAATTATTTTCCTAAGAAAGGGGTATTTAAGAAGGAAGCTCCTATGCAATAAATCCTTAAAAAGTCCAATGAATCAATCAAGGCTTCTAATGATCTCACGATTTAATACATTTTTAATTGAAATGAATCAAATGAATATATCTAAACTATTAATGTCCCTGTGTAACCTTAAATAATTTATGTTGTCAAGTTCCTCATCTATGAGGAGGTTGGATTTGATAAATGATGTTTTGCCGAACTAATAGGATGTTGATTTAGAGCCTATCCAAATGGAAGACACTTTGATATTTTTTGTCTAAAAGTGTCATTGTCACTTAGGGTGTGTAGTATTAGGTAGTGGATGGTTGGATATATGATGTGAAATAGTTTGATAGGCTAAATGATGGTTCATCAAATATTGGCTCATCAAAGACTGGTGGTTCATTAAAGATAGGTGGCTGGTCAAAACATGTTGACCAAGGATGGGTAATAGGCCAAGTGATGATTCATCAAATATTGGATCATCAAAGATAAGTGGGATAACTATGGTTGAGGATTGGTCAAATATGGGTAAAAAAAATGGATTCATCGAAGATGGATTGGTTAAGGATAGAGTGATTGTAATGATCTATACTTGAAATTGGAGGAGTTTGATTATGATTGGGAAGGGGATCTTATCATATCCATAATGGATGATTCTGAGACTTAGATGTGCCTAGTTTTGCATTAAATGGTGATCCTTAAAGGGGCAATGATAGGGCATGACTGGATTATTGGATTTGTTGTGGCTTTAAGGTCATATGGGTGATGGATAGTGGATTGTTCGATGTTTGTGACCCAATTAAATTAGATGTTGGACTAGTAGATGAAGGGCCAAGAAGGTATGCTATGTTAGACACCTGTTTCACAATCTATATAATTTGGTCAATCATATCTTGAGATTGGGATGGTGATGCTTGAACAAGATTAGGATTGTGAGATGCCATGGATCTAAATGGGATTTGATGTGCAATTGGTTAAGGTTTGGATTAGATGATGTGATTTGGTTAAGATTTTAGAGTTGATGTGATGTTTGATTTTTGATTTGATTAAGCTTAGATTGGATCTTGATTGTTGATGTTAGACTTGATTTAGATGCAATAAAATATGAAAGTTATAATTTTGTCATTCCCAACTGACAGGTGTAGGATATTGAATGAAAAGAAAAGATTTGATTTTGGATGTGATTGACTTGGAATTGATGTGACTTGGACAAAATATACCTGATTTGATTTTTTGATTGTTGGAATTAGTTAAAATTGACCTTGGATGTTTGACTTGATTTGATTTAGTTAGAGTTGACCTTAAATGTTTGGCCTTTGATTAGACTTGATTCAAGGTTGATGCTTATGTTAAGATTTGATTTTCAATTATCTTTGAATTAGATTGAGGTTGAATTTTGACTTAGGATTTGGGTCAAATTTCACCTTTGACATGGGTTGGACTTTGATTTGGTTGACTTGGTCAAATTAGACTAAGTTTGACTTTTAATATTGATTTTGGTCAAAGTTGACCAAGTTTGACTTGATTTGAAATGTTTGATGTTTTGACTTTGGATGAATTATTTGAATGAGATTTTGGTCAAAGATGACCCAATTTGATGTTTGAATTTTGATTTTATGTTTAAAGGTTGACTTCAAAAGGTTTGACCCTATTTGACTATATTGACTTGATTTGGAAAAGGTGGAGCAAATGTGAATAATTGATTTAGAATTATATATCGATCAAAATAGATTTGATTGTAGGGTTCATTTTAAGAGGACATGTCAGAAACCCCCTTAGGTTTATTTAGGCGAATCAAATTTATATCCTTAGAAAATTGAAGTGTGTCTCAAGGGTGGGGAATTACCTTAGGTGTTTTTCATACATCACTCAATAGCATTCTGTCGAGTGATAGGTCAGTGTTTTACTATTGGACAACATTATGATACCACACAACACTATACAACTAGGCAACATTATGCTACTAGGTGGCATTATGCTATCACATGAAATTATACTATTGGGTGATACCATGCTACCAGACAACACCATATTACTACTCGACAACATGTTACCAAGTGATACCATGTTATCAATCGATAACATGTTATCACTTGATAACATGTTATTGCTTGGTAGCATGTTACCATTTAATAGAATGTTATTGAATGTTACTATATTGCCACCTAACACCATAGTACTACTCAACACCATAGTGTTGCACAATAACATCATGTCAGGTGGCACCATACTACTGAGTGATAACACACTATCAAGAAACACCCTACTATCATATGATGCCATGATTTTGAGTGGTACCATAGTGTCATATGGTAGCATACTATAAATCAACAATACTATGATGCCACTCAATACTATGTAGCTACTCTATGCCTTACTATTACTAGGTATGCAACCACTACTTGACACCTTACTATCATCTGACTATGTGCTGTTAGGCGGTAGCTTACTATCACCCATTACCATGTCTCTATTGCAACCTGTTAGATAGTGGCATGATTGAACATGATTGGCTCTCATCGATCGCATGACCTGGTTGCTTCCAGTTCCCTTTATGGCTTATAAATACCCATAAGTTCCTTCATTTTCATACTTTATTTTAAGGTTTTTCTCATCCCTCCCTTTCTTTTAGACTTAACCTACAACTCTCAAGTTTTTAGTAAAAAATTAATGGCTTTTGAATCCATATAAACTCAAATAGGGGTCATACAAAACATAATTTTCAAAAATCTATTATTTTCAAAGTTCCTCTGGATGGTGAAGTAGCCAAAATATTATGTGGATTGGATAGATACCTACAAACTTAGAGGCCTTTTAAAGATTACTCAATATGAAATAACCATCAACCATAACCTTCTACAATGTCTGGTTGCTTGCTATAACTGACTGAGACCCGTTTCTATGTGCGGTTTAACACTAAATCCATATCCTTTGGCACGTCTCCATTAGATATCCACAATTTAACAAGCCTTTCAAACTGTAATGCAATCGTTATTAACAATAAGGTTTCATTATTGATGAAGACAAAAATTTCTTAGAGTCTATCTACCACTTGGCCATAGACCCAACTAGTAAGTGCTAATTTTATTAATCATATTAACATTTTTTTAATTATTCCTGAATCATTATTATTAGTTTGATGTCCTAATTAAAATTGCATGTTTTCTATTTTCATTGTAGATAGTTGGCTCCAAAGGGGAATCCTGATTGAAAAAATATTTAATCTATTTATCAAAGCTATTGTACATTTATTCCAATCCAAAATTGTTTTTCAAGGAAGATAATCAAACATTCCCTTCTAGGTTATTTACTACATTCTTCATTCTCTATCAGGTGTCAGTTATGATTGGTGCATAGTTATATCTAACAGGATTAGGGCCAAGTTGAATCATGTGTTTTCCAAGGACACTTTTACTATTTCATCCTCTAACTATATTCTTGCCTTATATTTAAAGGCCTTATATGATATACATAATACTATCATTCCCACTACCCTCCATACAAAAATGAAAGTTAATTCTTTGTCTATAAATGAACATGAGGTAAGTTTAGTTTTCATAATAATCACCTCTATTGCTTTATACATATTTAAAATTTTAACATTTCTTGGCTTGTTGGTTTTTATAGGTAAGAGTGTGTGTATATGGCACAAGAAAATAGGTAGCATCTAAAGGTTGGCATGCTCATGAGGGCTCTAGTGATACTGAGTCTACAAAGTCTTTATTCAATTCATTTCAAATTTTTAAATGCCCAAGAACTAATTTTGTATCGTGTCTACTTCTAGGTTCTCCCAAATTTTCATAATTTTAAATTTTTGGTATTATTTAATAGAAAAATTATTTATCATATTAGTTTATTAATTTATTTGTTTTTTGTAGTTGACTCTCAAATTATTGCCATTAAGGATTCTTCTTGCCAACACAATCAATGTATGCCACCTTACATCTTTTTTTTTTAAGTTATAGTTTCTTACAACTGGGTAGTTTATAATTGGATAATTTACTCTTTTTGAAGGCGAAACCACCACTGTCACTCCCTCAAGGACAACAAGAATAGAAGAGGCAACTCCCATAAGGATAATCAGAATGGAAGAGGCAACTCCCATAATAAACATCTGAATAGAAGAGGTCATTGTTAGTTTCCAAAATTTCATTGAAGTAATCGATCCCTTTTCAAGTATAAATGTTTAATTTATTTAGCCCACTTCTTGTTTTCAAGTGTTCATCAGAGGTCAAGTGTCCTATTAATTTGGTCTTTACTATCCTTTGGTATGTCAAACATTACTATATGATCATCCTAAAACCCTTGTTCTAATTTCCATAGCTTAGGCCCTTTGATTTAAAGTCAAATTTGGCAAGAACAAATTTGCGTGGGAACACTTTAAAAAATGACATAGACTCAGTTTAATTTTTTATACTAAGGTTTGGTCACGTTTGTTAACAAAACCAAACCTTAGTCTAAAACTCATATTAGTTCCCTTTTATATCCCATAGCTCTTGGTCCCTTTTTATTTATTAGTGTGGTCTAAATAATGCTTGGTCTCCTTGTTGTAAACTAAGCTCAAAGTACTATCCTAAAGCCTATGCCGTATTTATTTATGGATCCAAAAACCTAAGGCTAAGACTTTATAATAAGTTCTTTATTCCTCAAGCTCTGACTTAATTATTTTTCATGTTAATTTCAACCCAGTCACATCTGACCTAGTGGATCACAATCAAATAGTGCATGTTAATGTAGATTAAATTGATCCAATGGTGCATGATTGAGGTTGAATAATAAAAAAGACTTGATATGAACATATATTTGACAAGTATCAAGCTCACAGGGCATGATTTAAAGCTTAAACACATTTTTGTTGATTGATGGTACACAACAAAGCATATAAATCTTGATCGATAGTGTATAGAAGGTCAATGTTTTAATATAAACTTAGGATGATCATGAAGGTGATAAGTGTCACCATCATGAGAACCCTGTTAGAGATCCAATGGAACAAAGAGAAAAGGATTGATCCCTATGGTTGGAGATTGATGGTCTGCACTTGAATCATGTAAATGGGATCAATGGTGCATGATCAAAGGTGGACATTTCAATTAATTAAATATTGAGCATATTTCAATGATCTAATGATATTAGTGAACTGTTTATAGTTTAACAGGGCTAAATATCTAGTGAGGTGCTGCCACATGGTGTGATAACAACCAAACAATTGATACTATCTACAAAAGGCCCATGGGACTGCCAAATGACATGACCTCAAGGCTAAGTACAAATAAAAACCAATGGAATTATACCCCTTGAATAATGATTTTATGGAGTTCATTCACTCTCCCAAACAAGATTTGATGGTACGAGATTGATGTGGAATTTTCAAAAAAGTTGGGATGAATGTGGAGCTAACAAGTGTCGCAATTATAAGAAATATTACAAGACAACCAATGGTGTTTGATCCTTTAGATCTATATTAATGGTCTATAATGGTCCATACAGGGATAATTTGATGGTGTGAGGTAAGTTTGAAATTTTCAAAGAACCCAAGCCAAATAAGAAGTTGCCACATGGTGAAAGGGTGCTCTCCTGGTAGAGACTGACTATGTAGAGCACTAAAAGCCCACAGATTCTCCAAGTGGCATGATCTCAGGGGTCTTAATGGAGATCTAATGGATCATAATAAAATTTAATGCTAAAGGGATGCCAAGAGCCCATATATCTTCCAAGTGGCATGCTCTTGTTCATCATGAAGATAAGGATCTAGCAGTGCTAGTCTTTGGTGGATTTTTTAAAGATCTAGACCTAATGATGTGTTGACATGTAACCAAATTAGAGCCAGTTAAGCAACTTAGTCAATTTTAAACCCCATAAATGCCTAGTATGATATGATGTGGCATGCCAAGTGTTAATATGTGGCAAAATTTGGCCTAAGAGATAAAGTTGATGATTCTTTCATAGATGAGCAAGAAATCACAACATAAAAGAGGGTTTGTGGGACATTGCAGAGCATGTTTTCAATGATGGCCACACATCACTTTCTAACTCTACCATAATTCAAGCATTCCAATGCATCCATAATAATAAGAGTAGGTTATTCCATGGTGTTCATAAGAGGAAAGGCAACTATCTAGGCGATTTCACATGATGACAAAATTTGTTTGGCTTCCACCATGAAGTGCACCTTTTAGATCATGAAAAAAGCATCTCCAGCCCAAAGGTTTGTTACAAATATTCATCATGCCTTGTTGAGGTATTTAGAGAAATGATTTATTGAAAATGGATTAAGATTTTCAAATGAGGACAAAGGAATATATTCTAGCTAGGAGCATCTTGACGGAATTGGGAGGGCTATTATGCAATTTTGTAAATTACAACCTACAGTCCTAGATTTGAAAGAATAGTGTAAAATGTCTACATAGGGGGTTACATACTCTATTCAAGTGGATTTCATTGTGTTGGTTGTTCATTTTCTCTAAGTCTAGGTTCTATACATTTCTTTTGGGATCAACTATTTATGTAGATCTTGTACCCCTTGTTAAGGTGGTTGCAAGTGTACAACCATTAGCAAGTTTTGAGAACATGTTTATGTCTCCCTGGTCAAAAGAGCAAACTCACCATGTTTATCCCCATAGCAGTATTCTAAAAAAGTGATGCATGTAATAATTTTTTGAAAAGTTAATGGAAAATATTTGTGGTTCTTACTATTTCCTTTTGATGAAGTGAAACAATGTGTTTTGTAAATATTGTTGACTAGATATTTATCTCCATGCTTACTACTGGTTGTCATTTTAATCATAGATCTAAATTATAAAACCCTTTTCTACATTATTTTAGAATATGTTGTTGAATAACTTGTTAGGGCACCCTAGGTTTATGGATTTAATGGGAAAGAGTATGTGAGATTCTAGTTTCAATGTATGTTTCTAGGGTCTCAAAATCATTTGAGTATTTACATTTCAATGACACCAATGACTGCAAATTTCCCTTGATATTTCCCACTATCTTGTATTTGATTTTTTTTTGCATCTTTGCAAAGAATAATGTCATAAATACTGTAAGCTACCCTACTATTTAAAAACCACTAGGACACCACACCCTTTCTTATAATTACCTAACTATCCTACCCTATCCTACCCTATAAATAATACACCCTTTTCATACTATAAGTGTTATTTGTCATACAAATGCATGAAATCTTGCCTATATAACATGTATTTGCATCTTGTGTTTTAAAGCTAAACATTGTAATATTTCATTTAGCCCTAATATTATTTATTCTTTAGGATGAAGGTTGTAATCACTTTTATATATATCTTTAATAGCTTGTATGTGACTTAGATTATTTGTGCATTCCTTATAACAACCCTTCCCGAGTGGCGTGTGCAAGTTTGGTTATGCTCTAGTCATATTTGTGTCTTTGTGTGTCAATAATCTCTATGGAGTTTGAATTGAATAATCTCTCCATGTGGGCAAGATACCCCATAGATCCTCTCACATTGGTTCAAACATATCCAAAAGTAGCAAAGAGTTGATCATACCTTTTGTAGGTGCCTCTTAGTCATTTTCTCCATTCGGTTCATTCTAGATGCCAAACACTCCTCCATGTACAACAAAATATCATTGGGTTTTTCATTTTTTTTTTCCATTTCATTTTGAGTGTGCAAGGCTGAGCGTGAGAGGTGTACAACTAGGAACCAACACACTTTCGACACCATTTCCAGGGACTGAATTGAAGTGCAAGTCACTTGCATTGGTGGGGACTCTTGTAGAAAGCTAGAATTACTATTTATATTCAGGAACTATTGATATTACATGTTGAAAGGTGTCTTCCCCTTTTGAACATAATTTTAGAAATTTTAGTGTCTTTGCTTTCTATCTCATTAATATTTAACAAGTTTAATTTTAGCATGTATCACAATAGTTTGTCAATTTTTATATTCTAGAAGTTTGATTCTAGTGGCGAATCCAATCTTATCATTTCATTTCAAGGAAGATCACTGCCTAGTTTGAATATCTCTATTAACCTTTAGCTTTGAGTATTTTATTATTTGTAAACATGGAAGGATTGAGCTCATCCTTTAAAGGTGACTCATCCAAATAACTTATCCCACCCCTAAATTTGCATCAAAGACAAAGGAGACAAGTTTGAAGGCCTATTGAAGATCATATTGTACCTGTAAAAGATTGCTTGGACTGTCAAGATTCTGATAATCTTGAAAATTTTGTTGAGATCCCCATTATTGAGGACTATCATAGCTCTCCTAGTAATTTTGAAACTTATAGTCCAATTTATTATCTAGCTCCTTCTCAACCAGCTAAATCCCCTCCCAAGTTTGAACCACAAAGTCCACCTCATTCACCCCCTCACATCCATTTGCCGTTAGTTCTTGAACATATTATTGAACCAATCATGAGGGATAAGGACCAAGATGAGAATGAAAGTACTACATTCTGCATTCCCAAATTCAAACCTATCAATTTTGAGGACATGGAAGTTTATCCAAATAATGTCTCAAATGAAGTAAGGAAATGTCTTCCAAAATTTTAGGGGAATAATGTAGTAAGTGGTGATCAACACCTGAGGGATTTTCATAATATCATTGAAGATTATGAGGTTTAATATGAAAATGTGTGAATTAAATTTTTTATGCACACGCTAGAAGAAGATGCACGAGATTAGTTCAATTCTCTTCCCCCTGGATGAATTGATCCATGAGAAGAAATGAAAAATGTTTTTAGAATTCAATATGGTGAAAGAGTTGATCCAAGGTTTATTTTGGTTGAGTTTGAAAACATAAAAAAAACCCCAATGAGTATGTGAAAGACTTCAACACACGATTCAACAAAGCTATAATGCGGTTGCCCAAGAACATAAGGCTTAGTGATACTGTGTGATTGATAAAACATTGTGATGCCTTTGATAAGAAGGTTACATATTACTTGCAAGATAAGGCTCTCACAAACTTGTGGTTAGCATTCAATATGGCCATCAAAATTAAGAACAACATAAAGGTTGTGAGAAAGCCCATGAACAAGTGGGATAATGTGAAGTTGGTTAATCCTAAAAAAACATAAGAATGCCAATCTTGAGGAAATGGTTAAGACTTTGGCCTCTACTGTTAAAGAGATGTCATACAAGCTTGTTAGGGCTGAAAAGGGGGTCCCTCATGTGTCTACTAGTCATGAGAGGGTTTTAAATCCAAATCAAGCATAAAGGGGGCCTGATTTTCATAATCGAGACAATGATAGAGGGAAGAGGCTTGCACATGATGAAAGAACAAATAGATATCAAAATAAAGGGGTTGTGAAATAAATGACTGATCTGTTTAATTCTAAAGTGAATGCCATGGGTTATGACATTGATGTTGATTGGTGTGACAAGTGCTTTCTTCCATATCCTATGTGTGATATAGCTAAAGTGATTGATGACTATGTGGATGAACCTGAGTCTACATCATCTAGTGATGAGATAATGATGTTCAATTGTTAGAGTCCTTGAAGCAAGATGTCTACCTCCATAGAATTGTTGAGTGCTACCACTATTGATTAGTTTTGGAGTGTAGTATGAAAGGTATGCATCCTAACTTGTGAATTTGCTTGTGATGTTAAAATGACACAAGTGTATAAATTACCCATTTATGATTTTAATTTTTTAAGATCAATGATGATTAATAAGTATGATGGGGGAATTCCATCAGTTGACGATAGACAATTGCTAATTAATGTATTAATTTCCTAAGAGAAAGAATACTACTTGAGAATCAGGAAATTAGTTTTTGATCCTTAGGACAACACCCTTATAAATCCAAGGGTAGGGGATGCAAGTAGGAAAGTTAAGAAAACTATGACAATTCCTAATACTTCTAAACCAATACCCATTTCCCAAGTTGTTAAGCCTAAAGGTGCTCTTGCTAAAAATAAAGTACCTTTTCTATCTAGTATTCCTAAGGATGTGAATGATGATAAAAAAATCCACCTTTGAAGGCTACTACTAAGCATGAAAATCCACCCCAACCTACTCCACTTTAGACCTTAAATGATTTCATTCCAACTGAAGGTGTTGTTACCCTTCCACCAAATACTCCTCTTCCTCAATATAGTATATGTGATTTGGCCCAAGTGTTGAGCTAACTTAAAATCACCATGCCACTTATTGAATTATTAAGAATACCTAAGCATAGGAAGAAAGCATTTAAATACTTGGAATTTGGTGAGAAGTTAGAATCAAATGAAATTGATTTACCCCAAACACCCCTAAAAAGCGATGAAGAACCTGAAGAGGTTGTTGAACTTTCTCTAGAAGTCTATTTGGGGACTACATTAGTAGAGAGTCGGCTAAATGTAGATTAATTTTATATAACCCTATTGATCAATCATATTATTATCCATAATTACATGCTTGATTTTGGTGCTTCTTGTAACATAATACCACTGAGTGTTTTAAATGAGCTCAGAGTTAAGATTACATCAGCCTTTGACAAGTGTTATGCCATGGATTCATGAGAAGTTATATTTGTTGTACAAGTTAAGGGGTTTGTAGTGTAGTTAGCAGTGCATCTAGGTAAGTATTTGAATATGGATGTGGTAGTTGTGGATTGCCAACCTAAGTGGGGGATGCTACTATCATGTAAATGTGGTGCTAGCATGGGTAGAAGTGTACAAATGGACCTTTCCTATGCCACCATTCCATTGGAGGGTAAGATGGTCATACTTTATAGAGAGCCAAAGATGCTACATGTAATTAAATATCCAAAACATGCTCAAAATGAAGTATTGTATATAAAAATTGGGATTAGGAACTTCATTTGGAATGTTTACACTAGTGAATAACCTTCTACTCTTGATGTTGAACCTAAAAAAGAAGGTGCAGTTTGGAAGATGTGTTTTTATGGGGCTTATTCCAAACTTAGAAATAGAGTTGGGGTTGTATTCTATGCCCTTAATGGTAAGTGTTTCAATTTTTCTTTTCAATTGTACTTTGAATGCACTAATAATATTGTTGAGTATGAGGCACTCTTGCTTGGTTTATGGATTACCCACAAACATGAAATTAATATCTTGACTGTTAAGGGTGATTCTGAGATAGTGGTAAAACAAGGCCGTAATGCTTATGCCATAAAAAACAAAAGGTTGAAACAATATTAGAATGTTTTTTGGGATTTTCTTGAATTATTTAATGTACTCAATCTTTGATATCATGATAGAAGTTTCAATGAAGAAATTGATAGACTTGTAGGGCTAGGTTCTTAATTTGACACTAAAAATACAATCCCTCATTATCAATATCAAGTAGAGGTGCTTATTAGGCCTTCAATCCTAGACAATGCTCATCACTGGCAGGTGTTTGAATATGATGAACAAATTAAGAGGTTTCTAAATTATGAAGATAAGTTACATGATCATCTCATAAACTTAGAATCTATGGTTCAGGTTTGTGATGGAAAAGAAACCTTGTTTGGGAAGGACATAATCCAGTTGAAGATAAATATGCTTCCTAGAGGATTGGTAAGTTTAGAATCATCTTTTGATGGAGTGGATAGAATCAAGACTCAGGACTCATTTATTTCAAAGGAAGTGATTGAGACTCATTTATTTCAAAGGAAGTGATTGAGTGTAATTTGGGTTCTCATGAGAATCTAAGGTAGGTTTGGATGGGTAATCACCTAAGTGCAGTTGAGAAGCAAGCTTACATGTAGCTAATAAGAAAGCACCAGAATTGTTTAACAAGGGCTTATTCTGAGTTGAAAGCATATAGGGAAGACTTGTTCCAACATGTCATCCCATTATAGCTTGATAACAATCTTTTTTGGTAGAAATAGAGACTTATTAACTCCATCTTGACCACTAAGATGTGGGATGAGTTAAAGAATCTAAGGGATGGTGGTGTCATTCAGCCCATCAGTGATTCATTATGGGTTGAAAATTTAGTCCCTATGAGAAATAAAAATAATGACATCCACTTGTGTGTGGATTTACAAAATTTGAATAAAGATTTTTTAAAAGATAATTATTCCCTACCCAATATGGATAACCAATTGCAAAGTTTTATAGGATCAGAGATGTTATCCACTTTAGATGGCATCTCAGGATATAACCAGGTTGTGGTGAAGGAATCCAAGAGACCCAAGACCACATTTACAATGGTTTGGGGCACATATGTATATGTGAGGATGCCTTTTAGGTTAATGAATGTTGTTGTAATGTTTAAACTATCTATGGATGTTACTATTACAAGGATGATAACAAGTTTATAGTTGTGTATCAGGATGATATTATTGTGTACTCCAAGACTAGAGAAGAACATTTGGAATATCTAGAGAAAGTGTGGATTAGATGTAAGGAGTTTAACATTTTGCTTAATCCAAAGAAATTTCACTTCATAGTATAAAAGGCCAAGTTGTTGGGACATATAATGTCCAAATATGGTTTCATGATCAACCCTGAGAGAGTGGAAGCCGTTGAAAAAGTGCCTATCCCACAGTCCAAGAAAGGAATCCAGTCCTTCTTTAGACCAATAAATTTTATAAGGAGGGTTATGTCCAACTTTATAGAGATTACTCTGCCTATTAATTCCATGTTGAAGAAGGACCATACCATCAAGTGGGAAGAAAAGGCAGTATAAACATTCAGTGACATCAAAAGAGCTCTAATGTCTGTCCTTATTTTGGCCAGCTCTGATTACACTTAGCCATTTCAGATTTTCTATTTTACATCATATAACACTATTACTATTGTCATACTAAAAAATAATGAAGATGGTCACAAACAACTAATAACTTTATTTAAAAAAGATATAGAAGGTGCTGAATTAAATTACACCATCATGGAAAAATAAGCCTTCACTCTCTTAAAGGATGTTAAAGCATTCAAACCTTATATTTTGAGTTTAAGGATTGTTTCTTATGTCCCACATTCCATGGTAAAGGACATCTTGACTTAGACTAAAGTCTCTAGAAAGAGATGCAAGTGGGTCAACAAGTTATAAGAATATGACATGGATATTTAGACCACCAAGTTAGTATGAAAGATGGGTCTAGCCAAGCTCATGGCTAAGACCAATTTTCAAGCCATTGAGGTAAATACTACTATTTTCAATGTTGATGATTCCTTGAGTTAATTTAACATGTCTCCATGGTATAAAGACATTGTCTATTACTTGAAAAATATGAATTGTCCCCCTAACTTGGACAAGAATCAAAGGAGGACTCTTAAGTTTGTTTCCCAAAAGTACCTCTTGACTAAAAATGGACTTGCATAGAAGACTCCAGATGGGGTTCTCCTATGATGCATGCTAGAAGAACAAACTACTAACCTAATTGAAGACTTCCATAGTAGAGTATGTGGTGGCCATTTTTCACCTAAAGTTATAGCTCATAAAATTCTTAGACCTGGTTAATGGTGGCTATCACTATTCAAATATGTTGCTCAAAAAGTTAGAAAGTGCGAGATATGTCAGTAATTTTTTGGGAGGATGAAAGCTTCCATTTCTCTCCCCTTGCATCTTATGATGATTAAAGGCCCATTTAGACAATGGGGAATGGATTTTATTGGAGAAATTATTGATTCATAAAGTGCTAGACATAGATGGATACTAGTTGCAATTGACTACTTTGTAAAATGGGTTAAAATAATCCATATAAAGAAGGCCACACACTAGGTGGTTATGGTTTTTTTGCTGAATCAGATTATTTATAGATTGGTATGCCTGTCAGAGTTATTGTTGATAATTTCATGAGTTTCAAAGCTAAACCACTAGTGCCATTATGCAAATAGTATGGGATTGAATTGACCTATGCTTCTAATTATAACCCTCAAGGGAATGGGAAAATAGAATCTAGTAACAAGAACTTGCTCAAAATCATTAGATGAACATTAGAAGCAAATAAGAAGAAGTGGAGTAAATAACTAAAGTTTGCTTTGTGGGATGATAGGACCATGCCTAAAAAAGCTACAGACAAGAGCCATTTTGAGCTTGTCTATGGAGATCAAATAATTTTGCCTACACATTTTTAGTTACCAACCTATCAACTAATGCATAAACTAAAAGATGATGAGCAAATCAACCACTATGAGATCAGGATGAATTAGATTTTTGAGCTTGATGAAATTCAAATACAAGCTCATGAAAGGCACCTCAATTTTAAGGAAAATAAAAAAAATATATTTGATAAGAAGGTCATTATGAGAACCTTCCAAGTAGGTGATCTAGTTCTACTTTGGGACAACAGACATGAAGAGAAAGGCAAGCATGACAAGTTTGATGCCTTGTGGATGGGTCCCTATTCCATCAACTGTCAGATTGGGGAACACACCTTTTTCTTGAGATACTTGGATGGTGAAATACTGGAGCTACCAGTCAATGGTTGACATCTAAAACACTTCCTTGATTGAATTTATGACTATGTACATTATTATACAGTGTATAGTCTTGTTATTTTTGTTACCCCTTTGCTTTGGGCCTTTGTTTGTATAATTCCTTTCATGTGTTCATTTTCACATTCCTCCTAATCTATTTTTGTCAGACTACCTTGTTTTATGGAACCTTCATAGGTAATTGTTATAAAATTACTAAGTGTTGACTCTAGGACCCAATGGATTGGCACGATCTTACATTTTATGGTTCTTGAAAAAGGCATAGGGGGTGTACATCCTAGAGAAAGAGCCAGGTTAGTGCCCAAAATTGCACTAAAGAAATTGATCCCTTTTCAAGTATAAATGCATCATTTATTTATCCCACATCTTGTTTTTAAGTGTTCATTAGAGGTCAAATATCCTGTTAATTTGGTCTTTACTAGCCTTTGGTATGTCAAAAGTTGAGTTGAATTCATATATGAGCATCTTGAAATCCATTTTCCAATTGCGCTAGCTTAGTTCCTTTGATTTAAAGTCAAATTTGTGTGGGAACACTTTTAAAAAATTCCATGGACTTAGTTTAATTTTTTATACTAAGGTTTGGTCATTTTTTTTAACGCAAACAAACCTTAGTCTAAAATTCATAGTTGGTCCCTTTATATCTATCACCATGGTCTAAATAATGCTTGGTCTCTTTGTTGTAAACTAATCTTGAAGTCCTATGCTAAAGCCTATGTCATATTTATTTATGTACCCAAAAATCTAAGGTTAAGACTTTATAATAAGTTCTTTATTCCCTGAGCTCTGACTAAATTATTTTTCATGTTAATTTTGAGCCACTCACATCTGACCTAGCAGATCATAATCAAATAGTTCATGTTAACATAGAGCAAATTAATCTGATAGTGCATGATCAAGGCTAAATATTCAAAGGGATTTAAGATGAACATATATTTGATAAGTGTCAAGATTGTAGGGCATGATTTAAAGCTCAAACACATTCCCATCGATCAACAATATACAAAAAAGTGTACAAATCTTGATCGATAGTGCATAGAAGGTCAATCTTTCAACAAAGCCCTAAGATGAGAATGAAGGTGACAAGTGTCACCATTTCAAGAACATTACTAGAGATCTAATATAATGCAAAGTAAAGGACTGAGCCCTCTAGATGGAGATCAATGGTCCATGCTTGATCTATGCAAATTGGATATACAATGCATGATCAAAGGTGGACATTTCAATGAATTAAAACTTGATCATATTTTGAGGATCTAATAGTGTGAGTGAACCTTTAAAATTTTAATGGGGCTAAAGACCTAGTGAGGTGATACCACATGGTGTAATAACATCCAAGCAATTGATACTATTCACAGAAGGCCCATGGGACTACCAAGTGGCATGACCTCCAAGCCAAGTATATATAACATCCACTAACATTCCACCCCTTAGATCATGATGCAATGGAGCACATTTGCTCACACAAATGAGATCTGATGGTGTGATATTGATGTGAAATTTTCAACAAAGCTGGGATGAATGTGGTAGTGATAAGTGTCACAACCACAGGAAATATTACAAGACAACCAATGGTGTTTGATCCTTTGGATATAGATCAATGATTTATGGTGATTCATATAAGGATAATCTGATAGTTTGAGGCAAGTTTAGACTTTTCAAAGAACCCAAGCTAACTAATAATCTACCACATGGTGAAAGGGCACTAGCCCAATAGAGACCGAGTGTGTAGAGTGCATAAAGCCTATGGATTCTCTTAGTAGCATGATATTGGGGGTCTTAATGGAGATATAATGAATTGAAATAAAAGATAATGCTAAAGGGATACTAAGAACCTACAGATCTACTAAGTGGCACACTCATGTTTATCATGAAGATAAGGATTTGGTAGTGCTAGTCTTAGGTGGATTTTTCAAATATCTAGACCCAATGACATGTTGACACATATCTAGATTAGAGCCAATTAGTTAGCTTAGTCACTTTTAAGCCCTAAAAGTTCCTAGTTGGATATGATATGACATGACACATGTTAATATGCGGAAAAATTTATCCTAGGAGATAAAATTGATGATTCCTTCATGGACAGGCAAGAAATCATAGTGTGGAAGAGGGTCTGTGGGCCATCCCAGAGCATGTTTTCAATGATGGTCATGGATCACTTTATACCTCTACTATAACTTTATTGAGCATGAAATATACTGAGTTGGGGGGGTGAATCAATATATTATATATCTTTTACTTAATTTGATTTGTTTTCTTTAATCACTTAATCACACATTCAAGATCTATAATAAAACTAAAATAATAATATGCACCACCCAAGAGAGAGAGAGAGACACACCAGATTTTTACATGGAAACTCAAAGTGGGAAAAAATCATGGAGAACAATCTCAAGTATATGAATGAGCACCAACTCAAAATAGAAAGTTTGCAAGCACCAACTTGTAGGAGCACCAACTTGTAGGAGCACCAACCCCTTTACTAAGCACTAACACAACAAATATTTGTGAACACCAACCCACAACAGCACCAACTCATAGGAACACCAACCCATCTTATGTATAAAACACAATTATCTCTCAATGTTATTTACTCAATAAATGATAGAACTCTACAATATCTCTTGCTTTTATCTCTTTGAAAACAAATACAAACCATGCACATGCTTGCATATTTCAAATGGATTCTCAAGCCTTTATTTATAGCTTTCCAAATGACATTTGGATTTGACCCTTTGTGACCCTTAAATCCTCATGGAAAATGGTGCCAAACTTACATGACCCTTCGTATCCTTGCATTTGAAAAGTCATATGGTGACCCTTCATAAGAAAATGCATCCTTTCCGCTTTTGTATTTATCTTGGTGACTTTTTGTATTTCTCAAAGTGTCTTTTTTTGGAAAAGTGTGCCATACCCTCTTTTGTCTTCACATGGTGACTCTTGGAACTCCTCAAGATGACTCTTCATGAGAAAATGCATCCCATTCCTCTTTTGTCTTTTACCGCATGACTCTTTGAAGTCTCCATGGGCCCTCTTTTGACTTATATGAAACCAAAAATATATTCATTAATATTAAATAAATATTAACACACATTAGACAAGATATGAATATTAAAAACACCATTAAATGTAATGGTGCCTTTATCACCAATAATTCTTGACCTTTGACATCAATGACAATATTTCCAATAATCTCCCATTTTATCATTGATGGAAACCTCAAACTAAAACTACCACATCCTAAAACTTGCACATACTACCATCTAAAAAACATACAATAACTTTCCCTTATTATAGCAACCTATACCTATTCCCTGTACTTATTTCTATACTTGTACCTATTTTTGTTCTTACACTTAGCTCCCCCTCAACTGATGCTAAACCTCAATGGCAAGAAGTAAAAGAAATTACTCCTAACTTCTCCTATATATACTCAAATATGTCTTTTGGTAGTGCCTTTGTGAAAATATCTGTAATCTACTATGTAGTACTAATATATTCCATCTTAACCTGTTGATTAGCAACCTACTCTCTCAAGAAGTGATATCTAATGGGAATATGTTTTGATCTTGATTGCATCATTGGATTCTTTGAAATATTAATAACACTTTTATTGTTAGAAAAAATAGAAATAGGTTCATCATATTTTATCTTGATATCTTCCAAAGTTTGATTCATCCAAAGCACTTGAGTACAACACAATACTACTAAAATATATTTTGCTTCAGTTGTATAAAGTGATACTAAATTTTGCTTCTTATTTAGCCATGATACTAAGCTATCACCAAGGAAGAAAGCTCCTCCACTTATACTCTTTTTATCATCTAAGCATCCTGCCCAATCTGAATATGTGTAAACAACTAAAGTAAAATTTCTGCATATGGGATACCACAATCCATAATCCGATGCCCCCTTGATATATATTAATATTCTCTTCACCAACTAAAGATGACTATCTTTTGGAGTCAACTGATATCTTGCAACCATACCTCCTACATGCATGATGTCTGGTCTTGATACTGTCAGATATAAAAGACTACCAATCATAGATCTATACAAAGATTGATCTATAACAAGTGAATCTCCATCTTTTCTCACTTTATTTATTATACACATTGGTATGCCAACTGGTGCACAATCGTCAAAACCAAATTTATTCAACATTTCCTTGGCATATTTAATTTGAGATATAAAAATTCATTTATCTAAATGAAATATTTGCAACCCTAAGAAAAATGATAATTCTCCAAGCATAGACATCTCAAATTATTTTTGCATATTCTTAGAAAATTATTTTGTCATCTTTTTAATGTTTCCTCCAAAAATGATTACATCAACATATACCACAATAATCAATTGATGCTTACCTTATATTTTGATATAGAGATTACTGTCAACAAATCCTCTCTTAAAAATTTGTTCCTGCAGGTACTTATCAAGTCTTGCATACCAAGCTCTAGGAGATTGTTTCAATCCATACAGTGCCTTCTTTAATATACATACATGGCTACTAATATTTGAGAGAATATATCCCTCATGCTACTCAATGTAGACCTCTTTTTCTAGATTCTCATTTAAGAAGGGAGATTTGACATCCATCTGAAATACTTTGAAAATTTTAAACACTGCATATGCAATAAATATTCTAATAGCCTCCATCCTTGCTACTAGTGCAAAATTTTCTCCAAAATCTATTCCCTCAATTTGACAATATCCTTTATATACTAATCTAGATTTATTCCTGGTTACTTCTCCATTTTCATTCAACTTATTTCTATAAACCCATTTTGTTCCTATCACATTGTCATTTTTTGGTCTAGGCACTAATTCCCAAGTATCATTATTTTCTATCTAATTTAATTATTCATCCATTGCCTTAACCCAATGCTTATCATGTCTAGATTTTAAAAAAGTTCTAAGCTAAATTTTGGATAACAAATAAAAATTAACTTACTCAGATTCACTTACCATCATTCCTGTAGTGTAAATTCCTTCATTTATGTCCTCAATGATGTTACTTTCATTATGATTTCTCTGAACATATTTGGATGGAATTTTGGTTTCCTTTTTATCCTTTTTCTCATCTTCATCTAATTCTTCAAAATCTTCCTCTTCAATGATTTCAATAATGTCTACTAGATCACTGATTCTTTGTGTTCCATCTTCTTCTATCCTGACACTTGCACTTTCAACAATTTTCTTGGTTTTTTTGTTATAACATTTATAATCTTTACTTTTACAAGAATAACCAAGAAATATACCTTCATCTTCTATGGATTCAAACTTACCAAGTTTTTTGTTAGTGCTCTTTATGAAGCATCTATTGTCAAAAACTCTGAAATAATCAACTATTGTTGGTTTGTCTTTTCATAGCTCATAAGGAGTTTTGTCACTATTGACTCTCAATAATATTTTATTCTAAATATGTACTAATGTAGTAACTACCTTTCTCCAATATTTATCTGGCATCTTGGATTAATTTAGCATTATCCTCACCATCTCTTGAACTGTTCTATTTCTTTGTTCAACTACTCCATTTTGATGTGGAGTTTTGGATACTGAGTAATGTCTCTTTATTCCATGGTCTTCAAAAAACTCAATAAATTGATTTGACATGAATTCTCCTCTTTGATATGATCTTAGACACTTAATCTTCAAACTAATTTCATCTCAACTAATGCTTTGAATGCTTTGAAATGTCTGAAAGCTTCTGATTTTTTCTTTAAAAACATTACCCAAGTCATACATGAAAAATTATCAATAAGCAACATGAAATATTTCTCACCTTGAGTACTTTGAGTTATCATAGGTCCACATAGATCAGTGTGAACAAGCTCTAACATCTGAGTGGTTGAGTACTCTTTTGTTTTGAACCACCTTCTAGCCTACTTCCCATGCTGACAAGGTTCACAAAGTGTGTCAGATGGATTTGTAATCTTTGAAAGATTTTTGACTGCTTGCTTCTTACTAATGTTGACAAGATTTTCAAAATTTATGTGTCCCATTCTCTTATGTCATAGCCAACTTTATTCAATCTGACTCAAACAAAATCTTGACCTTTGATGTTTGATAGCATATACAAATTATTGCCTATTCTCTAAGCATTTGCAATCTACACATCTGAATATTTTCTCCTAATTTTACAACCTTCTACATAAAATCTTAGTGTGTGCCCATAATCACACATTTGATTTATACTCAAAAGATTATGCTTAAGACCTTCTACATACAAAACAATTTTAGTTTTAGTTCTACCATTATCCAAATTTTGTGTACCTTTTTTAGCAATTCTGGCAGTAGTATTATCTCCAAATTTCACTATGCCACCATTGATCTTATTCAAGGTTATGAACTTAATTTTGTCTCCTATCATGTGCCTTGAACATGCACTATCAATGAACTATGGATTTTATTTATTTCTTGCATGCAAATCTGTCTACACCAACATAGATTTTTTAGGTTGTTTATTCTACCATGAACCTATTTGAACTTTTTTATTAATGAATATAGCCTTGAAACTCTGGTCCTTCTTGACTGACTCGAACATGCTTCTATAGTACTAGGTTCTGTGTCCAAAGTTGTTGCACTTGTAACATATTATGGCCTCTCCATTAAAGCTTGATAGAGGAGCAAAAGAGTGGTGGCTTTTGCTTGACTCTACATGACTTTCCTTCTCTTGTTATCTCTTTTTTGACATTCTATTTTATTATGACCATATCTATTACAATAAAAATAGTAACCATAAATATAGGACCTATTTGTGTATCTCTGACCTGATTACCTTTTTTAGCTCTGTTCTTTCTAGCCTTCTTTGTTTGAGATGTCCTCTATATTCTTAACTTCTTCCTTTTTTATTTCCTCTTTTGTAAGATCTTCAGCATAGCTCTTTCATTTTTCCTTGTCTGTGAAAGTAATGGCCTCCCCTTTATCTTTTTCAAATCTGATACCTATCTTATCTGACATTGATCTTTGACTTTCTAATATCTTATTCAACATATTAGTGTTATTCTCAAATTTTGAATCATTGGCTGCTCTATCATTAATTGGTTTATTTGTTTTCTCAAGATCTGCTTTTAAAGAAGCAATTTCAATAACATATATTTCACATTCTTTACTTACTTTTTACAACTGTGCTATTATATCTTCTTCATTCTTCTTGGCTTCTTCAAGTGTGCTTACAGATCTTCAATTATTTCCTTTGAATCCTTTTTATTTTTCTCGATCTGGAGCTTTAATATTTGATTCTTCTTCTCAAGAGCTTTTAACTCTTCTAAGGCACAAATGAGTTCTCCTTACAGATTCACTTTAGCTTCATCTTGTTATTCTTTTTGATCATCTATACTTTTGCTTGTGGAGGTATCTTCATGTATGGCCATGAATAGAATCTCTTCTTCTTCTGAATCACTGACTCCACTATCTTTAGCTGAGCTAGGATATTTAGAATACAAACTCTACTTCTCGAATCCATTCTTGAATTTTCCTTTGAAATTATTCTTGTATGTAGAATTTCCTTCTTCATTGTCACCATTATCCTTATCTGGGCACTTAGCTACAAAATATCCAATCTTTCCATAATAAAAACATTTAAATGGTAATTTTCCTTGATATTTACCTGTGCCCTTTTTTGGCTTGTGAATGAATAGAGCTTCATTGTCATCTTCATCATCAATAGAGCTGTGACTTGATTCTTGAATCTTAGCGTTCTCTTTCTTTGATATCTTGAAAATAGCGTCTCTTTTTGAGGGTTTATCTTATTCAGTCTACATCTCATATGTCATAAGAATACCATGTAGTTCATCCATCTTTAGCTTGGCTAAATTATTTATCTCTTTAATTGCTAAAACTTTTGCATCATATCTCAATGGTAGAGATCTCAAAAAATTTTGAACCACAATTGATTATTCTAACTTTTCTCCAAGACCTTGAATTTTATTAACTATTTGATCAACTCACAAAAGATAAATTGCTATATTTTCTTCCTCTTCCATCTTCAAAATCTCAAACTATATTCTAAAAGTCTGAAGCTTAGTTTGTTGAACCTTTCCATCACCTTTGTAAATATTCTCAAGTTTTACCCAAGTTTCACGAGCAAATTTACATTGTATAACTTTAACAAATTCTAATTCACATAAACCACATAAAATAACATTTAAAGCTTTAGCATTATTTTCACTTGTCTTATTTTTGGCTAGAGTAATTACAAGTGTTTGTGGCTCTTCATATTCCTCCACCACTGCTTGCCAAATGTCAAATCCAAGGGCCATTAAATAAGTCTTCATCCTTATGATCCAAAAAGCATAATTTGGCCCATCAAACAAAGGTTCCTTATTTGTAGAAAAACCTTTATGTGATCTAGCCATCATGCTTTCCTGATCTACCTTCAATCTGTAAGACTTTTTGTAAAGGAATTTGCTTTGATACCAATTGTTAAGCATGAAATATACTGAGAGGGGGTGGGGTGAATCAGTATATTATATATCTTTTACTTAATCTAATTTATTTTCTTTAACCACTTAATCACATGTTCAAGATTTGTAATAAAACTAAAATAATAATATGCACCACCTAAGAGAGAGAGAGACACCAAAATTTTATGTGAAAACTCAAAGTGGAAAAAAACCATGGAGAACAATCCCAAGTATATGAATGAGCATCAACTAAAAATACAAAGTTCACAAGCACCAACTTACAGGAGCACCAACCCCTTTGCCGAGCACCAACACAATAATTATTTGTGAGCACCAACCCACAAGAGCACTAACCCCTTGCAAATATTTGTGAGTACCAACCGATAGGAGCACCATCCCCTTTTGTATATAAAACACAACTATCTCTCAATGTTGCTTATTCAACAAATGATATAACTCTAAAATAGATCCTACTTTTCTCTCTTAGAAAATAAATACAAACTATGCACACTCTTGCATATTAAAAATGGCTTATCAAGCCTTTATTTATAGCTTTCCAAATGACCTTTGGCATTCACCCTTTGTGACCCTTCAATCCTCATGGAAAATGGTGCCAAACTTGCATGACCCTTCATATCCTTACATTTGAAAATTCATATGGTGACCCTTCATAAGAAAATGTGTCCTTTCCTTTTTTGTCTTTATCTTGGTGACTTTTAATATTCCTCAAAGTGTCCCTTCCTGGAAAAATGTACCATATCCTCTTTTGTCTTCACATGGTGACTCTTGGAATTCCTCAAGATGACTCTTCATGAGAAAATACATCCCATTCCTCTTTTGTCTTTTAACCCATGACTCTTTGACTTCTCCATGGGCCCTCTTTTAAATTATATGCAACCAAAAATATATTCATTAATATTAAATAAATATTAACACACATTAGCTAAGATATGAATATTAAAAACACCATTAAATGCAATGGTGCCTTTATCACCAATAATGCTAGACCTTTGACATCAATGACAATATTTCTAAAAATATTAAGCATTCAAATGCAGCCATCATTGGAAGAGTAGGTTGTTCCATGAAATGCATAAGAGGAAAGACAACTATCTAGGAGGCTCCATCTAGGCAGGCAAGTGGTCAAGAGCATCTCTAGGCAATTGCACATGATGACAAAGTTTGTTCAACCTACACTATGAAGTCCACCTTCTAGATCATGAAAAAGGCATCTCCAGTCCAATGATTTATTGAAAACATTCATCATGCCTTTTTGAGGTAGTTAGAGCAATGATTTCTTGTAAATTGATGAAGATTTTCAAATGAGGACAAAGGAATATTTTCCTACTGGGAACATCTTGGCAGAATTGGGAGGGATATTATGCAATTTTGCAAATTACAACTTACAATCCCAAATTTGAAAGAATAGTGAAAAATGTATAAATAGGGGGTTCTATCCTCTATTCAATCATTGGTCATTGTGTTGGTTGTTGTTGGTTGTTCATTTTCTCTAAGTCTAGATTTTGTAATTTTTGTGGGATCAACTACTATGTGTAGATCTTGTCTCCCTTGCTAAGGTGGTTAAAAGTGTAAAACCATTAAAAAGCTTTGAGATCATGTTTATGTCTCCCTTATCAAAATATCAAACTCACCATGCTTGTCCCCATGGCAAAATTCTGAAAAATTGATGTATGTAATACTTTATTGCAAAGTTAATGGAAATATTTATGGTTCTTATTATTTCCTTTTGATGAAGTGTATCAATGTGTTTTGTAAATATTGTGAACTAGATATTTAACTCCATTTTTACTACCAGTTGTCATTTTAAGCATAGATCTAAATTATAAAACCCTTTTCTACATTATTTTAGAACATGTCAAATAACTTGTTAGGGCACCCTAGGTTTATGGATTCAATGGGAAAGAGTATGTGAGATTTTAGTTTGAATTAATGTTTCTAACGTTTCATAATCATTTGAGTATTTGTTATTTAATGACACAAATGATTGCAAATTACTCTTTGTAGTTCAAACTAGCTTACATTTGAGTTTTTTTGCATCTTTGTAAAGAATAATGTCATGAATACTGCAAGATACCTTGCTATTTAAAAACCACCATCACACCACACGCTTGCTCACACTATCTAACTATCCTAACCTATGTTACCATACAAATAATACACCCTTTCAATACTATAAGTGTTATTTTCCCTGCAAATACATGAAATCTTGCCTATATAACATGTATTTTCATCTTGTATTTGAAAGATTAGCATTACAATCTTTCAATCAACCCTAATATTCAAAATTCTTTAAGATGAAGGTTGTAAACACTTTTATATCTATCTTCAATAGCTTGTACGTGACTTATAGCATTTGTGCATTCCTTGTGACAACCCTTCCTAGGTGGAGTGTGCAAGTTTGGTTGTGCCATGGTCATATTTATGTCTCTGTGTGCCAATAATCACCATGGAGGTTGATTGCATAATATCTCCATGTGAGCTAGATACCCCATAGGGCCTCTCACCTTGGTTTAGGTAGAGCCAAAGTTAGTAGGGAGTTGACCATACCCTTTGTAGGTGCCTCTCAATCATTTTCTCTATTCAGTTCATTTTGGATGCCAAACCTTCCCCTGGTTACAACCATATATCATTGGTGTTTTCATCTTTATTTTCCATTTTATTTCAAGTGTGCAAGGCCAAACGTGAGAGGTGTACAACTAGGAACCAATATCCATCACCTCAACTACATGTAATAACAGCTTTATTTTGAATTTGCATTAATTTTATGTTTTTGAATTTCCAAGTTTTGATTAATTTTTTGTTTTATAGGCCACCCTACATATGTGAGGAGACAAAAAAATATGCCACCACTGTCACCAACCATCCAGACTCAGAGAAGAGTAAAGAATATCTCCCTCCCTACATAGAGTGGAGGGACCCTACAAATTTCTAATTTCCCAAATTTCTTTGTTGGTGGCATTTCTAGTGCATAAGGTTTTACATGTTTAAAACAAATTGATCTGGATGAAGAGTTTATCAAGATCAAAATTAGGGCCATGATTGATGGTGGATTCAATCACATGATTTTATTCAAGTTGCTAATGTGCTTGTAGAAGTGCCTTTTACCTCTTCCCCATCTACCCCTCTTCTCACTAATAATTTAAACATGTATGATGATTCCATAACTAATTTTTCATTGGATAATCTAGTTTTAAACAATCTGATTGCTAATTTGAAAGAGGGTGTTATTGATGAATTTAATGATTTAAAATAATGGGAGATAAGGGCAAAATCATTGATCAAATAAATCAATGCCCATTATCATAATCACTTCAAAACACTTAATTTGTTTTCACTTATTCAAAATGAACCCTCAAAGATTGATGCTTTATTCAATCAAGCTCAATCTGGGATAATTTTTGTTAAAAATGTTTACAATAATAATGTTTTAGGTATTATGATAAATAGGTTGGAAAATTTGAATGGAGAAGCCCATGACTATTTCAATAAATGGGCTAGAGATATAAACCTTGTTACCATTGCACAAGTAGAGAAGGAAAAAATTGTGGTAGGTTTTCATTATCTCTAATGCATATTTTAGTTATTAAAATTTTTATTTGCTTGAGTCTTATATATTATTTGTTAATTATAAACAAACTATGAAAATTTGAAGAAAGAAGCACCACTTATTAATGTGCATTTGAAAAATGCCTACAAAAGTATCACCTCAGTGATTACATTAAAGGAAAAGCTTGTTTTGTTAAATAAATAAAACAACACTTTGAAAAAAATTATTAAAGAGCATGGGATGGATCCAAACATTTTATTGAATTAAAATACAGATGTGGATCCAACTATTATTTTAGATGGCAATAAAATGAATGAGAAGGAAAATCTTGCAAATATGAATTTTGCTGCAAAGGATCTTATGAAGGAATGAGTTATTATGGAGGAGGGTACATAGGCAGGTCAAGAAAGCGGGGTTTCAATGGAGGGTGATGGCAAGTAGCAAGTGGGTGGAGAGTTGTTTACAGATAAATGTTAGTTTGTTTCAAAAAAATTATATTGTTCAAAATGACAATGATGTATATCATGTTTCTTTTAAAAATACTTGTTTTATTCAATACAATTTATCATGTCGATGATATTTTACATTTGTTTCAAATACTCTGGGTATATAATTTTAATATTTAAAATGTATTGTGGTCAAGTTTAAATATTATATGGAGATATAACAAAGTAAATATTCTATGGAGTTATACTGTTCTACTAGTTATACTATTCGAAAAAGTGTTGGTTGAATGCATTGTTTAAATATTCTTAAATCTAAACTATTATGGAGGCAATGTTAGGAAACTTATCTTTTACATTTGGTATTTACCACAGAGTGAATAGTGCTTATGGTTATGTTATAAGATAGTTATTATAATAAATTACTATTTAGAGTTATATTGTTATGCAAAAACAATATAACGTATATAGGTTTATTGTTATAGTTTTTAGATTGAGTTATTATAGGGATATGTGGAGATTGTGGTCAAATTTGTAAATATGCACTCCCCAATTATAGGAAAAATATTTCCTATATATTCGTGTAATGGTTTGAATGTAAGTATGTAATAGAACAATATTGGTGTGATTAAAATATTTGTCTATATTTTGGTTCAACACTTTTGCATGTATTAAATCTGTGTATAAGCTCTCCAAGTTAATATTATAGACATTAAAAATAATGAAATAAAAAAATATTAATAATTGGATAAGTTTTAATGGCATGCAAACTGGTGTCCTATGGTGCATGTCTACACATAGACTTTTATGCTTCAATGAATGTTCTAGTGAATGTTTGATCTTCTCTAGAGTGTAAATGCAAATGCTCAATAATTTATCTATAGAATGTTAAGTATGATTGTGATTGCTTATTAATGAATGACTTAGATTACAATGGTTATAGAAGAATTATTTGAAATACACAAAATTTTAATAGGATAAATATAGTGCTTAATTCTAGTCTATGGAAGAAGTTTCATAAATTTTAGTGTGAAAATGACGATATTAGTTCTAATTGACTCTCAATTAATCCATATAGTTTAAGACATTGGAAAGTAGTTTACATGCATGAAATAGATTACACAATTTAAACTATTTGAAGATGAAAAACTATGAAATATTTTAGAAAATAGTAATTGCTATACTAATAAAACTAAAAATCAGGTAACTAGAACAATCCTCAAGAAACTTGTTCATCGTAAGTGTGTTTTGCATCTACTATGATAGTTTCATATTTAGTCTTGGTATTCACATCCCTTGTATTGGTAACTACATTACTAACACCTCTTATTTCAACTAAAGAATTCCATATTTCCAGTTCTCTATCATAAGTAAACTTGTCCACAAAATAATGTGAAACATAGAGTCTCAAGCAAGTGTCTAGATTTTTATCCAGTATGTTTCTAAGTTTTGACTTCATGAAATATAATATACTAAACACTTGCTCATCTTCTTTAGAAACCAATAGAATTATTTTAAAAATTTCATATAATCTAAAATATTCACTAATACTTTCTTGTAAGATGCTACTAGGATAAAGTTTTTTCCATAGTCGTGTAATTGCACCATTTTTTGTTGGGTCATTTAAACACTGAAATTGATCCATCATTGTAATCCCAAACTATGTTGACTAAGACATTAGTAATTATCTATTTAAAATACTATTAATTTGACCTCCATTCACATCTACATATTTACAAAAATGCTTAATAATTAAACCCATGTATTTGTGAAATAAATTGCTAATTTATTTTTGACTGTTAACACTGTTCCAAAAAATGGGATTCACAACTCCCATGCCCTCCAACAACTCAACCCTTTGAAAACATTCTCTGATCTCAGTAGAGTAAGATTTTTCTTAATTTAATTTGTGTTCTAGATAAATAGTATCATATAGTATATATGTTATAGGTACATCTTCAGGTTCAACTCCCACAACTTCAAGTCTTCTATATCAAGTGTACATTGGGATCTCTATGCCATTTACCACGATACAAAGATGATCATTGATATTGAATTTCAAAATTCTCTCAGGATTCTAAAAATCTATCAAAATTTTCCAGGTTCTAAAAATAGGTCCATGAAAACTTTCATTTGATGTGTATAATATATCTAAAGATTGACATACACATTTTCTCAAGCGTATGAAGTCAACAATATAGATAAATATCTCTTGGGCATATTTTATTAAATTGTTGTTTTCCTTCAACATTGGTAGAATACTGCATAATGTTAGTAATGTTTTGAAATCTATTAAATGATGAAACAAATATTTTGCTTTGTCAACTTTCCTATGGTATTTATACATAAAACCTGTTAAAGATGGATATTCCTCAAAAATTTATCATGCAAGTTCATACATGGAAATCCATCTTATTTCAACATTTTTCAGTAGTCTTTTACCATTAGTCACCCCATTTTCAAATTTATAGAACTCAAATTTTTTTTTGGGTTGATTGACATATAAGCATATAAGTCACGAATGAGCTTTTCCACTTTTGCAACATTATTGAATGTGCTGACAATTTTGTACACAAGATTCATTCTGTGAACCATGTAATGAATTTGAATCATAAATAGAGAAACTATTGTTGAAAGGTGAACACAAAGACCAATTCTATGCCCCTGCATCACTGATTCACCATTAGCGCCAACACACACCAGATCCATAGTTATGGCATAATCATCAATCCCAACTTTATCTCTTAAATTGGATACAACCAATTTATGAAGGTTTTTTGCATTGCATTTTTCTACCATTTTATGGAAAACTAATAGATGGGATTGCCTTGAATAGTTTTCAAACTAACCTCATCAATGGATAGTGAGATAAACATTGATCTCTTAACACTTTATTTTAAATCTTCATTCTCAACCATTGCAAGACATTTTGCATTTTTCCAAGCACTGTTATCTAATATTGTGATTATGGAATATCAATAAACCCATTATGTTGAAATAAAATTTTATAATCTAAAAAATCAGAAATGGGTCTGCAATTTTTTAAAATGTGGAAAATAGTAGAGAACTATACATATTTTGCCTTAAGATAAGACTCTATAACTTTTCTGAATTGAGATTTGATTGTTCCCCCTTTCTCAGTAAGATGTTTTTATCATTTTTATATTTATGTGCATATCTTACATGCATGCATTCTTCCCAATTTTTCCATCTATGTGTTCTTTTTATCTATCCATCTAGGTGCTTCACACACACACACACACACACATTTTCCCATAATGTTTCTCAATTGTGTCCAATTTAAGTTGCATTATGTGTTATTTTCCAAGTTTCCAGCTACATATTGTACGTTTTCATTCTATTGGAGGCTTATTACCATTTTTGGTTTTACAGGTTCTATAAATGGATATTTTGCATCCCAGTCAACTTGACAATATCTTACTATTATCCATGTACTTTTATTCCTCTATCAAATTTTTTGAGTGGATTTTTCAACAAAATTTGGTGTCTAAAGAGAACTACAATTCTCTTCTAAAATGCCTAAAGGAGTGTCTTCTGGGGGTGGCATTTCATTAATAAAATATTTAGGTGGTGAGATGTTATTGGGATTAATTATTTCTAATAAAATAGTATCATTATACATGTCAATTTCTTGATTTTTAAATTGAAATGGTTTTGAAATTATTTTAAAATTAGAAACAAATATTGATTTAAAAAAAAAGTTTTAAAATTCCCTATATTTGGAGTGCATGCCATTTGCGCATTATTCTTTATTGGGTTTCTACAATAAGATAGTATGTTCAATTTTTTTGATATTTGTTATGGTTTTTTACCTTTACTATTACCACCTAATTCCATTGTAACTAAATTAGGATGCTACATGACTCAAGATGTAGACAGGAGATAATAGTTGGAAAGGCATTGTCGAATGATAGTAATTAGATGATAGGAAGCAACTAAATGATGTCGAGTGGTAAAGTGTTATCGAGAAACATAATGATGCTGAATGGTTACTAAAGTACATAGTGCTATCAAGTGGTAAATTAATATCAGGTGGTCTAATGCTACCAAGTGACAAACTACTATCTAATGACACAGTGCTATCACATGGATTTTTGTTGCAAGATGGTGTATTTTTGTTGGGTGATAAAGTGCAACCAGAAGGTTAGGTGCTATCGAGTGGTGTAGTTCTATCAGTGGCTAAAAGTAGTCAGGTGCTAGTCCTATCAAGCAGTAGAACTCAGACAACCTCAAGGTTCAAGATCTTGGTAATGTAGTATAGATATATACTTTGGTGGTAACTTATAGGAATATATGTATTATATATAAGGCAAATTACATGGATAACCCCATAATTATTGTAAAAGATTGGTGATCTAACCCTTTAAAAAAATTACATCCCAAAATTTTAGATGAATGGGCCTTATGTACGACTCCCAAAAATTACCAAATTCATATTCCCAAAACCTAAATATTCATGAATATTTGCCACTAAAATAAACACTTCTTGATTGGGTTTTAGATGTGGTTCAAATTAAATAGAGTAATAGTATAATGTAGATAGTGTAATGTTATTATTAGAAAGAATGACTCTCACTTTTGAAAAATTAATGCCTTAATTCATAATATTATAATTATATGTGACAAGGTTGGACTTCAAAAATTTAGACTTGTTTGAGGTATATGAGATAACACACAATATAGGTATGGAAAACAAACAAACAAACACATAAGTATAAGCTCTATGCTTAGTAATAAATGGGTGTGTAATGCGACCACCAACCCATTATTCTACTCATGCAAAGTGGTTAATAGGTTGATCTCCCAACCCTCACTAAGCATTCATATGTGATGGGTAATCTTCAAGAATGTTGTTTTTCCTACACTAGGTGTCATTTATAACTAAAGGTCTTAACCTAGGTAAAAAATAGGATTAACTAGGTGCGTCCCCTATATGTATTACAGTATGTTGGGGTCTTAGTCTATAAATAAAATAATGATAGGCTTCATGAAAGGGTTTAGTCACTTCAAAACCACTCCAATCGTAAGTTCACAATGGAGTGTTACTAAAAATTATTCTTCAGGAGTGTTGTATGATAACATGGTGTTAGTGATAAACTCTTTACTTTCATAATTGTGCTTAAAACACACAACCGCTTGGCCAATGTTGAAAACTAATTTCAATTTATGTACCCAAGTTAGTATGGACATTGGGGGATGAAATTCCAATCACCACACTCTATGGACTCACAGTTTTTGATCAAGGTCTAATTCATGCAACCAAAAATAAAAAAAGGAAGATAAGCTATGTTTGATCTTAAGGGTCCCAAGAGAGGAAATAGGAGAGCATATGTAGTGTCTCTTTGGGACAGGGGAAATATAACTTAATTGTTTTATATTACCCAAAATCTTGAAATCGGGCATGGGAAGAGCATGCACATAATAAAATACCACAAACAAAGACACAAACACAAAACCAAACTCAAAAAGATTCTTTTTAAGCACCAAATCTACATGTTTGTTCCTTTTAAATATACCAAAAAAAAAATTTGTGAGAGGTTTTTGGTTGAATAATCACGTCTTAGACACACAAAAATCTATAACAAATAGGTTATTAATCTCAAATGTGATATTTGATAAGTGATTGGGGTCTCAAATATTACGTTTTAGGTATTTGTCTACATTTTCACTATTTTGCAGAGTGATTCTACCCTTTTGTAGAGTGATTTTGTCATTTCAAAGGTTAATTCCATTATTCTACAAGAGGCAAAAATAGAACATAGAAAACTATGTTTCTAATATTAAGGTTAACAAGTCTACTACTACATAGATAATTTTTTCTATTGTAGATCATAATTCGACTATTATAAACAATGATTTAACTACTACAAAAATTATAGAAAAAAAAGTAATAAAACCATATTTTCACTATTGATAGCCATAATAACACTACTATGTAAAGCATTTTCATCGATTCTAACTACATTTCCACCAATCCTGAAAGATAAACCATCAACAATAATGGGTGTGATTCCATCACCATATGCCATGATTTCATTACTACATAAAAGAAATTTCACCAAACCTTGGGAACATAGTCAGAAAGGCATTTCCAATAATGCGCAATGAATTTTTGCCTTTGTTAGTCATAATATCATTATTGTCGTGAGTATTTATATTGAAACTATAAAATGGACAGACAAACAAAAACATTTTCACCATTTCTAGTCATGATATTATTGTTATCAGGAGCATTTCCACTAATTGGCAGAGTGTTTCCTCTACTATTTTAGAAATGGATATTTTAACAAGCTTGAATGAAAATAAGAGAAATTATCTCAAATTTTACACTAAATTTTGGCATAGAATGATGATGAGATGTTCTCAAATTTGATTATGGGTTTCTAGTCCCTTCGGGTATGCCATATGTAACACACAATTATAAAGATTTATTTTAGGTTAGTACAAAATCAAAACTATTTAAATCCTACCATTAATCTGAGAGTGTATCCTCTGATTAAGCAAGACTAAGAAAAAACAAATAAATAAGCAAAAAAACATAATTACTATACCTTCCTTATAATATCCTTGTCGAAATGAGTGATATGCTCATATGTAGTTACAAAAATGATTGTACAAGATGCGAGGGCAATCTGACAATATAACCCCTTACAAACTAGATGATTGGGATGATGAGTTATGAGGGTTATTAAAGCATTATGTGGCTATTTAAAGAGCATTTAATTTTCAATGTAAAATGTTTTCAAATGAGGGAAGGGCTCCTCAATTTATAGACTTGTCAGAATAATGTGGATTATTGATCCTAGATGAAGATAAATGGTGGAGGATTAAACCTACAATGAGATGTAAGTATTAAATGATATGACATGGAGTGTGTAATAATTTGCATTCATGAGAGTTTGGAGTGCATAAGTGCATGCCATAGACCTTCCCTCACATTTGTCATCTTGCATTAAACTTACCTTATGAAGGACACTTTGACTTTGGAAAATGAATTTTGAATTATTGAGTCTTTTGATGACATCACAAGTTTGAGACGGAAAATATGATTTATTGATTTATGAAAAATAGTAATTGTGTATTCCATAATTTTTCATATTGATGAAATCAGATAACTAATAAGCATTAATGATCTAATTTTATATGAACGAGAATTTGTGGAAATGGATGTAATTATGGAAGAAGATATTAATTGATAAGGGGGGATGAATAGTGAAGTGACTAGATATGTTAGTGTAAATAGAATATTGATTAAGGATGAAAAGAAGATGTTAGTGAAGATTAGTAAGATAGTTAAAATCGACATGTAAAGTGTCTAATTTTAGGTTTCTACAAATACATTCTAAATAGTCTTCTCTATGTATTGAAAGCCCCTCAATGGAATGCAAATTTTGATCAAGATGCATTGTTGATCAAAATTGACTTTGACAAAGCATACAATCAAATTCAATGGTGATTTATTCTAAATATGTTTGAGTGGATGTAATTTGGTCCTCATTTTAGGCATCAAATTCAAATTATCTTCACTGAAGAAAAATCTTAGGTCATGATCAATGGTAACATCATAACATCCTTTGACCTCCAATGCACCATTCATCAATGTTGTCCACTCACCCTATTTTTTTATCTTCTTGCTATTGATTCCATTGCATATATGCTCCAATGAGCTCATCACCAAGGATATTTTATTGAAATTACTCTTCCATAGGGGCTTACATTTTTAACTCTCATTTCATTGTTGATTCTCTCATTTTTCTATAGAATACTAAACAAGAAATTGCTAATGCCCAATCAATTATTGATGATTATTGTGATTTGTATGGATCCAAGTTGTGTAATCACAAAAAAAAGTCATCTTCAGCAAACGTGATCCAAATTTGGCTTGGATACCCTCAAATTTGAATGTCATTATCAATGTAAATATTACCTACTACATGGGTATTTCATTTGGTATTCACCTTTTCCCTTAGGATGTGGGATTGGACGCTTGATAAAATTTAGATAATGGTGGAATTTTTCTATTGAAAATTTATCTCCCTAATATGCAATTTTATTATTATCATTTTATTTGGCTAGTCATGTATACTCCTCATCTTATTGGTGACAAACTCATGCTACTTGTCCACAATTTCCTTTGGAGTACAAACTTTAGTAAAAAATGGATAGATACTATCTCTTAGGTGATTTGAATTAAAAATAAATATGTGGGTGGGATTAGAATAATTTAACCACTAAAAAAAGGGAAATTACTTGATACTAAATGGTTTTTAAGAGCTACCCAAGGTATCGAGCCTTGGAGGATACTTATCAGTGAACGGTTTTATGTGCATCTGATAAAGGCTTTTGGACCCCCATTCCTTGGAAAGACAAAATCATAAATTCACTTCTACTTCTTAGACATAATTTCATATCTTGGTAGGAAATAAACTCTCTTTTCCAATGTCATCACCAATCCCTTTGGCATGGGTTGAATATTCCCAACTCTTGTCTTTGGTGAAATTGTATTATTCAATGTAATGACTTTCCCCTTACTGTCCAACCAGAATTAAATGCCAAATATTTTACAAAAGAGGAATTAATATAATTAAGGATATTTATGATAAATACACCAACAATTTTGTTCCTTTGAACTTATTGTGCCATATGTTTTGTTTTCCCACAAAACTTAAACATGTCTATGTTTGTCTTATACAATTGATCCTACCTAGTGTTCTTAAAATCACCTTCAATTTTACACCCTATTAGAAATATTGGCACTGGGTAAACTAGGTGGACATTACCACAACCACACTAAGGTTTTTTTATCAATTCATTCATCCCTTTTTCCCACTATAATATTATCTTAATATCAAGTGGTCAATGTGCTTTTATGACTCTTAATGGAAACACATGCCTACCACATTTTGGAAATCCCTTATTGAGGTTAAATGTCAATTAATGGGTTGGTGTATTCTACGTATATAACTCCCCATTGGCCACACCTAGCCAAAACTTGGTCTTGGTTCATGCAAATGCACCTTTTATCCTGCACTTGAAACTTTCTTCCATCTCTTCTAGATTTGGGCATCCTCCTCTTAGCTCTAGTCTTTCCTTCTCTCCTCTCTTTCAGAACTCTTTCCTAGAAATTTTAATTAAAAAAATTCATTTCTTGGCATTACCTTAGGATGATGATGATGTTTCTCTTATTCAGAGTTCCGAAGATCAATCCAAAGAATTTATGGGTAAGTTTTTTCTAGAAGATGGCATGGACAATGAGATTATAAGGATACACAACCTACTGGGTCCTCTGAGGATTTTGTTTTAAAGCAAGGAGGAGACAAATGGAGATTTGGATTATGTAGATGGGAGATCAAGAAAACACAGAAGAGGGTCTAGAAGCAAGAGTTTGAGTTCCCTATTGAGAAAGATGAGTGTTGATGTTGTTACCTTGGGTACTATTTTTGTCATTGATAATAGTCCATTTATTACTCCTTCCTCCCCACCATTTTACACTCCCATGGTAACTACCCATAACCCCTTTGTATAATTCCCTCATCCCTTGTTTATCAACTATTCATAACAAATAACAACACCACCATCTTTTCCATTGACTGAGGACTTCAATAGTTTTTTTAGGGTTTTCCTCTTCCTCTTCATCATTGTCCTCTTCATTGCAAGTTAATTTCTTCCCCCTTTTACATTATCTTTCTCACATTATCTTTTCATCTCTTGACCTCCTTGCACAAGTTCACACATTATTCCAAACCATTAAAAATGCACTCTACATACCCTCAAAGAAGGGTATTTACCTAACATGGAACAAATATAAAAAATCTCTAATTAAATGTGACTTATACCCAAATTCTAATGAATTTTCTTTTCCACCTCCTAAGTTCAAGTTATTTAGGGATGAAAACATTAAAGCAAAAAACAACACAATAACAACATCATCAACCTAAGCCAACCCACTCGCCTCCTCCTCCTCCTTCCTCTTATGCAATATCTAGTCATGAAGATGGGTTATTTATAACCATCATTGTTGGTGATTCTAATTAATCTTCCTCTTCTCTAGTTCATCCTCAAACCCACTTTTTGCGTATCAATCCCAGTGGACACACCATGCCTCTATCTCCTTCATTGCCTTATATTTGGCCATTTTTTCCTCCTCTAACATGGATTCATATTAACACCCAAACTGGCTTAACATAGAAATAGTATTGGTTATAAGCAACCATCTTGAGGCATAATATAAAGGAAGGATTACATTTTTAGTTATATCTAGTCTCTTGGTGTTTGAAGTGTGCCAGGTGGATAAGTTTGTTGATGAATGGATTTATGGTTTTATTGGTTGAATTTCATGATGCCATACAATAGCTCAGACCTTCTATCAAGCTATGAATTTTAATATTTATAGATTAAGTGGCCATTTTCTAGCCCTTTAGATAACACCAGGTTATGGTTTCAATTCAATTGCATCAACAAACATTCCACATCAAAAGATGATTCTCCATTTATAGGAAGCAAGATTTGGTGATTACAGGATTATGGATTTTGCATTAAACTTGTATAACTGATGAAGTACTTTGGGTTCTAAGGAGGTTATATCGGCTAATATAAACTAAGTCTTCCCCTTCTTGTATTTAATTTTCCTATTCTCCCTATCTCTTTAGAATCTCAAATCTTACCTATGTGCTTGTAGTGAATCTTTGCTTATGGAATCTATTTTAATGGAGATGATTATATTGTCAATATTGAAGACCAATATTAAAAATGAGAGGATGAAATACAGAAATTGTAGTTCAAAATAGTTCCTTTTTAATTATGACAACTGGTAGGTATAGTGTGACTTGTTTGATATTGTTAGCCCACAAAATTAGAGATTCTACTTATGGATTACATCAATGTGGCCCTTCATTTATGTATTTCAATCTTACCTACAAGGCTAAATTCATTAATGAGATCCATGAAATGAAAATAGCAATAGAATTTTATGTGTGTTCCCCTTCCAACCTATATTGTTTAAGAGGGCAATTTTGACAAAGACTCTTTAACTATTGGGTTGAAAATTTGAATATCTAAATGCCATAAGAATACATGTATTTGTATCGGAGTTGTTGCTAGAATTCGGATAATGCGAATGTAATGGAGACGTGATCACACGAGATGAAGTAAGTGCACACCACATAGATGCTAAAGCAATTTGAAATTATACAAGAAGCTAAATTGCAAAATAAAAAATGGAGAAAACCAAAATCTGATTAACATGAGATGGCCAAAGTGAGGAATACATATAGGAGAGTACGTAAGTAACTCCTCCACAAAAGGTGGACAAGGCACCCCAAGAATAGACTGTAACTCCTCCATGAAAGGTGGTGACAAGGTGCTAAGAATAGAGAAGTAACTCCCATCAAGGGAGTTACTTATGACATTCTTATGACACCTATGACACATCTATGACACACACCTCCACATAAGCTAGGTTATCCCACAAATGTCAGGATCCTCCTTAGAGTAAAATTGATTACTTTTGTATAAGAAACTAAACACATAATTAAACCAGAAGTAATAAGTAACTAGAAATTAGAAACAACAAAGAATAGGTGATACGAGAAACAATACAATCTATATTACACTCTTCCAGAAGGAAATACAATGAAGAAATCTCACTCTTCCCACACCTCTTGGGTGTACAGTAATTCTCCCTCAAGATTTCTCTTTCTCTCAATCAATTACAACCAACTCAATAATCGAGTTGTTCGCTCCAGTGATAATCAACCCAATGGTTGTTGTTGCCTACTTCCAAGTCCTTGCCAACAAATCTTCTTGATCTTACACCTTGCAGATCTAATTGATCTTGCTTACACCGTGTGTTATAGATCTTATTTATCTTACTACCCTGTAGATATAACTAATCTTGCACACACACACACCCACAGATCTTATTGATCTTGCTACCCCATAGATCAACTGACCTTGCTTACATGTACATATTCCTAATCTTGCACTCTTGCAGACCTTCTATATCTTACACATGAGGATCTAATCCTTCTTAGTCCTGATTACAATACAACCCCATGGGTCTCTTAAATAGATCCCAAACCAAAAAATAATTAGAAACGCAGACTCAAGACTAAAATTAGTCTTTACATGCAAACTAACTATTCATCTAAAATTAGAATAGTTCTAGATCGCACAGATGACCGATGTCAGTTCCTGTCTGATCGATGCTGGCTGACTATAACCGATGCCGGTTACTATGTAGCTGAAGATAACCGATGTCAGTTGGCCTGACTGATGTTAGTTACTCTGTAACTCAACAACCTCCACATTTTCACACTAGTGAAGCTTTTAGCTCCACAACTTAACAGTCTCCCACTTGGAGATAAATAACTGCACTTGTACCTGTACCTGTACAGCAACATCCTCTAGTTTTGTTTCTGGCTTGTATCTCCATCTTCAAGTTCAATCTTGAAGACCAACAAAAGTTGAATGAAGATTCAACTTCTCCTTTGTTACCAGCTTTGTTAACATATCTGCAGGGTTCTTATCCTTGCAAGCCACCAAGATTGCAACAACCTTCTGCAAATCTGATATCCAGCTAACAACCATTCCACCAATAGTGAACACATATCCTATGGTGCTTCTCCTGCCATCCAAGTCACCTACCATATCCGAATCTACATACCCATGTAGAGAAGTGTTTGACCCTGCATAGTATAAATACCTACTGCTGGTCCCTCTCAGATATCTGAGAATCCACTAAACTACTTTCCAGTGCTTCTTTCCTAGATTGGCCATAAACTTGCTGACAACTCCCACTGCTTGGGCAATATCTGGTCTAGGTGTGCTAACTAGTTTTGCATCCTGCATATTGAACCTCTCCAACACCAACCTGGCCTTATGTCTCACTTGTCCATTCTCTCCTTCCTTTAACCTATGAACCCATTAATTTTTTAGTGCTTTCCTTTCGACTGACAACTCTACCAAATCCCACATTTGGTTCTCTTCCAAGGAATCAATTTCCTCATTCATGCCATGCTCCCACTATTTTCTAGATTCTACCTACATTACCTCTTCAAAACTTCTTAGTTTTCCACCATCAGTGAGCAACAAGTAGTGTAAATAACGGGAATAAAAAATTTGAGGCTTACTTACCCTTTTAGACCTCCTCATGGGCATTTGAGACTCATTGACAACTTGTTGTCCACCCAAATTTCATTCTAACAGTGACCGATCCCGGTCATCTCTCAGTCTACACCTGACCGATGTTGGTTCCATGTGACCAACTTGACTGACATTGGTTCCTACCTAACCGACGTCAGTTTCTACCCACCTGACATCACTAACTTTGGTCTCCACTAGACTGATGTCGGTTCCTGGCTGATCGATGTTGGTTCCTACTTGATCGATGTCGGTTCCTGCCTGATCGACGTCGGTCTCTACCTGACCGACATTAGTGTCTGTATTTTCTTATGAGAGATGATTTTTACCCACGAGCTCATTTTGGATCATAACCTTGTCCAAATCAACATTGCCTTGCTCAAAATTATTTAGCCTCTTGAGCTGATCACTGTCCATCACCTTCTCCTTGAAAACCAAGGCTTTCCAATTCTTAAATTTGTCAAAAACATTAGATTTCCTCTTTATGTAAGAAAACCATACCTTTCTTGTAGCATAACATTGTGATCCTCTAATAGAAGCTCCCTGAGCTAGTCCCCACACGTCTACGTGAACAATCTCAAACTTGTGCTTCTTCTTTGTTGACCCAATTTTGAGAAACCTCACTTTCTTCCCAGAAATACAATGCTCACATAAATCTTGATATATGCTTTTCAAATCTGAAAGATTACCTTTTGACTTAAGAACATCCATTCCCTTCTCACTCATGTGACCAAGCCTACAGTGCCACATCTTTGCGTCTACATCTGAAGTAGATAAAATAGAAGAAGAATCAATAATACAAGTAGATAGATAAAGTGTACCTACTTTCTTACCTCTTGCTAATACAAGTGCACCCTTGGAAACTTTCCAAGATTCTGCTATGAGAGTTATTGTGTAACCCTCATCACCCAACTTTTCTGTAGAAATTAGACTCCTCTTCAGGATGGAAACATGCATGACATCCTTCAACACCCATATGTTGCTAGTCTGAAATTTCAGCTACACTTTCCCTTTGCCAACAATTTGACAAGGCTCACCATCCCCTAAATAAACTTTTCCAAAGTCTCCATGGACATAATCATGGAAAAATTCTCTATTTGGGGTTGCATGGAAAGAGGCACCAAAATCTAAAACCCAAGATTCTACTTTATCCAAGGAACATATAAGAGCATCTTGTGTAATAATACCTGCATCATTTGCTTTTTTATTTCCTTCATGCTGATCTTCTACCAACCAACAATCTTTCTTTGCATGCCCTTTCTTTCCACAATTCCAGCAAGTAATTCTTCCATTTCTAGATTTGGATCTACTGCCTATCTTTGACCTTATTTTTCCTTGCTCGATCTTCTCTCTTTGCTTTCCCCTACTTTCAACACTTAAATCATTCCCTGATGTTTCCCCTATGCTTTTCCTACGAATTTCTTCATTCAAGATTACACTAACAACATCATCAAATTTCAAGATATTTGAAGCAGATGCAGTATTACTAACTGCCATTACCAAACTGTCTCAACTTTTAGGTAAAGAGCATAAGATTAAGAGAGCCTTAATTTCATCATCAAAAACTATTTTGACTAAATTTAACTGATTTACTAATCCATGGAAATCACTAAGATGACTATATACTGATCCACCTTCCTGCATTTGCAAATTAAATAATTTCTTCATAAGAAATACCTTATTCGAAGCTAAGGGTTTTTCATATAAATTTGCCAAATATTTCATTAACTCTACCATTGTCTTTGCCTGTGATAAGTTGGAAATCATAGACGATGCCAGGCTCAACTTATAGCACCAAGAGTCTTTCTATCAAGAACACTCCATTCTTCATCTTGCATATATGTGGGCTTACTTGAAATCCCACCCAGTGATAAGTATAGATCTTTCTGATACAGATAATATTCTATCTGCATCCTCCATAATTGATCATTCTTGTCATTGAATTTCTCCATTCTTAGTTTACTTTCTTCTACCATTTCTTTACTCCCACTCAATTAGAAACCCCTGAGAGTGAACCTGTAATCAACAAACACTAACCCGCTCTGATAAACCTTGTTAGTGAACCAAGCTCTGATACCAACTGTTAGGATCCTCCTTAGAGTATAATTGATTACTTTTGTATAAGCAACTAAACACAAAATTAAACCAAAAGTAATAAGTAACTAGAAATCAGAAACAAAAAAGAATAGGTGATACGAGAAACAATACAATCTATATTACACTCTTCCAGAAAGAAATACGATGAATAAATCTCACTCTTCCCACACCTCTTGGGTGCACAATAATTCTCCGTCAAGAGTTCTCTCTCTCTCTCTCAATCAATTACAACCAACTCAATAACCGAGTTGTTCCCTCTAGTGACAATCAATCCAATGGTTGTTGTTGCCTACTTCTAAGTCCTTGCCAGTAGATCTTCTTGATCTTACACCTTGTAGATCTAATTGATCTTGCTTACACCATGTGTTATAGATCTTCTTGATCTTGCTACCCCACAGATCTAACTAATCTTGCACACACACAACCACAGATCTTCTTGATCTTGCTACCCCACATATCAACTAACCTTGCTTACCTATAGATCTTCCTGATCTTGCACTCTTGCAGACCTTCTAGATCTTACACATGAGGATATAATCCTTCTTAGTCTTGATTACAATACAGCCCCATGGGTCTCTTAAATATATCCCAAACCAAACAATAATTAGAAATATAGACTCAAGACTAAAATTAGTCTTTACATGCAAACTAACTATTCATCTAAAATTAGAATAGTTTTAGAATGCACAGATGAGCGATGTTAGTTCCTGTCTAACCGATGCCAGCCAACTATAATTGATGTCAATTACTGTGTAGCTAAAGATAACCAATGTCGATTGGCCTGACCAATGTCAGTTACTCTGTAACTTATCAACCTCCACATTTGCACACTAGTGAAGATTTTAGCTCCACAACTTAACAACAAATGTAGGAAAACTCCAAGTAAGTATAAGAAATATAATTTCCCTAATTAAAAAATAGGGAAAAATAAAAACCTACACTAATACCCCCCATAAGTGCAGCTTAGGTGGGTAGTGTGGAAATATAAAATGGGTCTTGGCAACTAGGCTTGATGAGGTACCCATGTACAAATGCAATCTCCCATAAGATAGAGAAAAGGAGAAACCCCGTAGGAAAAAACTCCCCCCCCAAAAGAGAGACATAAAAGAAGGAAGAGGCTAGTACCCCCCCCAAAGATGATGCTACTACAGATGTATACTGCACCTCAAGAAGAGCTCGTATATGAATAAACTTGCTCTCATTGAAAGGTTTGGTGAAGATGTCTGTAACCTGCTCTATAGACTAGAAAAATATCAAGTCAATGACCTAACTATGAATAAGCTCCTGAATGAAATGCATATGAATCTCTATGTGCTTGGTCCACTAGTGCTGAACTAGATTCTTACAAGTCTGAATGGTACTCTGGTTGTCACAATACATGATGGTGGGCTACTTGATAGGAATGCCAAACTCAGAAAGAATCCCCTAAAGCTAAATAGCCTTAGTAGCTGCATTAACAACTCCCCTATACTCTACCTCTATGGATGATATAGAAATAGCATTCTGCTTCTTGCTAGACCAACTGATAAGACCAGAACCTAGAGAGAAGCTGTAACTAAAAGTGGACTTGTGAGTCTGTGAATCACTAGCCTAGTCTAAATTTGTATATCCAAGTCAACCTCTATGCCAAATCTGTAATGAATCCTGTATCTATGTGAACCCTATATGTAATGCAAGATCCTCTTAGCTACTTTCCAATGTAGCTCATGAGGTTCCTGCATGAATCTGGAGACAAGTCCCATTGTATATGATATGTCAAGCCTCATGTGAGTCAAGTAGATGAGACTACCAAAAAGTTGTCGATACTGAGTGGCATCAACCAATGGTGAAGAATAATTAGCCTCAAGCTTGACTCCTAATAGAAAGGGAGTTAGAGATGGCTTGCAATCAGCCATGTAAAACTGAGCCAATAAGTCAAGAGCATACTTAGATTGTGCAAGAGAAATTCCTGAATCTGACTATGAGATCTCGATGCTAAGGAAGTAGTGCAACAAACCCAAGTATGTCATGCCAACTCTATCTTGGAGAGATGCCTTCACTGCTGCAATAGCTGATGAAGAACTCTCAGTGATCTAAAGGTCATCAACATATAAAACCAAAATTAGGAGCAAATCATCCTGCCATAAGAAGTAGACATTGGGATTAGAATGGCACCTAGTGAAACTTGCTGTGAGAAGGAAGGAATCCATCTTGGCATACCAAGCCTGAAGGGTCTGTTTGAGGCCATAGATAGATTTCCTAAGTCTGCATACTAAGGAAGAATCCTAAAAAAATCTTGGCAGCTGCTCCATGTAGATCTCCTCCTCTAGGTCTCCATGAAGAAAGGAACTCTTCACATCCATTTGATGCACATCCCAACCATGTGCTACGACAATAGCCAAGGTGAGTCAAATAGAAGTCATCTTTACAATGGGTGCAAAGGTCTCTAAGTAGTCAATACTTTCCACCTGTGAGAAACCCTTGGTGACCAATCACACCTTGTACTTATCAACCGACCCATCTGCTACAAACTTGGTCTGATATATCCACCTACATCTAACCATCTTTCTTCCCTTAAAAAGTGAAGTCGAATTCCAAGTGTGATTTTTGATTAAGGAAGAATATTCTTCCTCCATAGCACTATCCCACTCAAGTACCCCTGATGCCTCTCAAAAAGTCTATGGATCTAAAACTAAAGCAAAGAAGGCATGTGGATCTCTCTGGAAATCCCCCCTAGTATGTCTGTCATCTGTGAGATCTCCTTCCCAAGTGCCACCACTCTCAAGTTTTTGTCTGGCCCAAAGTGGCCCAGAAGGGGGTGAGTCAGGTGCTAACTCCTCATCCTCTAATTGACTAGAGGTGGATGACTTTGCATCACTATCCTCACTATTTGAACTGAAAGAAGAAGAAGATGTCTCTGGCTCAAGAACCTATTGTGGCTGATCTAAATCTGAAGAGGAATCATCATGAAGAAGTAGATCTAATGAGGGAGAAGAAGTGTCAAGTGTTGAGTCTCTAAGACTCTCCTAAAAATGGACACTTCTCTCGATGAACAACTCATGAGTGATTGGATCTAGAAGGTGATACCCCTTAATACCATCCAAATATTCTACAAAGATGCAAGGCTTAGACTATCATTCCATAGCTTTGCATTTCTTCTTTAGAATGTAGGCCATGGCTGGGGATTCAAAAATCCTGAGGTGCTCAACATTAGGTTTCCTTTTATGCCAAGCTTTAAAGGGTGTTATCCCTTTCAAAGCTTTGTGAGGAACCCTATTTTGAATGTAGCAAGCACAATTGATGGCTTCAGCCCAGTACTATGGTGCTAAAGATTTAGAGTGAATCATACAGCTACCCATCTCTTTCAAGAACCTATTCTTGTGTTCTACAACCCCATTCTATGAAGGACTATAAGTGACTGTGTACTGCAAATCAATCCCCTCTATGGTGCAAAACTGCTCAAACTTGTTGTTGACATACTCCCCTCCATTATCAGTTAAAAGAACCTTGATGGATTTCTCACTCTATTTCTCAACAAGAACCTTGAAGTCTAGAAAATTTTCAAACACTTCAGCCTTTTGTTTGAGAAAATATATTCAAGTGTACCTAGAGAAATCATCAATGAAAGTGAGGATGTACTTGGCCCTTGTGAAAGATGGTTTGGGAAAGGGTCCTAATACATCACTGTGGACTAACTCCAAAGGTTGTGAATCCCTCCAAGCTTTGCCTTTGTCAAATTTTGCTTCAGGATGCTTCCCAAGGGAGCACCCCTTGCAAAGTCTTTTTCAGAATTGGACACGAGCCAAGCCAATGACCATGTCCTTTTTGCAAAGTTACTCAAGGTAGCGGTAGTTAAGGTGGCCAAACCACTCATGCCACAATTTTCTAACTCCATCTGAATGAGTCAGCAGTGCTATTGGAGAAGAATCTAGTGCAAAATGTGAGAAGATGTATAACCTGGCTTGGTGATCTCCCTACCCATTGCCACTATAGTATCACTATGCAACTCCTTGATAGCCACTGAATCTGGTGAAAACTCAACTCTCATGCCCTGACCAATATGAGTGATTTGGTAGACTGATAGGAGATTGGTTGAAATAGAAGGAACACTTAGAAAATTATTGAATGTTCATCCTTCCATTTCAATTGACCCTCTCCCTACAACAAAAATTGATGTGTCATCACCCAAACTAATTAAAGTCATGCTACAAGGCTCTAAAGATGAAAAATCAACTAGTGAAGAGCCCATATGGTGAGAAGCACCCAAATCGATGACCCATGAAGATGCAGAAGCTATTGTAGCTATAAGAGCCTTACCCTTTTCTTTCTCCTTACCCTTGCCTTTTGCCTTGGTAGAATCTTGGGTAGATGAATTCTGCTTGATGGACTTAGGAACACCTATGTTGTTTTTCTCTAGAAGATGAGTTAGGTGATCTATTTGTTTCTTCATGCGTTTGTGTTCATCATGCCCTATCTTTTTTACAATAGGCACACTTAACCTTCTCCTTCTTAGGTTTAGCATTGGAAGAGGAAGACTCAGTGTTGTTTTTGGCAGGATTGTTGTTTTCTTTCTTCTTCTCCTAGTCCTTGTTCTTTTTCTTCTTCTCCTTTGTTGAAGTCTTATCCTTACCATTTCCAGCTATCAAGGCTTGGGGTTGAGTAGACTTCATTGTGCCCATTTGAATTATCTTATCTTGTTCCCTAGTCAAGTTGGCAATGAATGAATCTAAAGAAGGCATTTTCCATGTAGTGCCAAGGGCACTTTTTGTGGCATGGAAAGTGAAGATAAAGACTGAATAGCTTGGACCTAACTTTGTGAGAATAGAAAGGATGAGTTAATCATCTTTCTTCTCTACCCCACATTCTTTCAATTGTAATCTAAAGGCCTTAAACTTAGTGAAGAAGTCTTGTAGGGTGTCAAAGTTGCTAGGAATTAGACTTATGAGTTCGTTTTCGAGCTCATGACCTCTCATCTCATCAAGCTTCCCAAATAAGTTTTCTAAGGTGTCCCATATGTCATTGGGAGTCTTGGAGGATTCTAAATGGAAGAGAAGTTCTAGAGACATAGACAAGCTCAGTAATCGATAGGCTTCATCACTACGGTTGTACCACTTGAAATTTTTAGCATCAGTGTTGGGTTCTACTTCAGTACCCATGGTGATCTTATACAACCCTTTGCTTCTAATAATGATTGACATTTTAACCTTCCATTGATGATAGTTGAAGGGTGTTAGGGGTTTAAATTGAAAAAAATCCATTAAGCTAAATTTAGGTGAAGTTGTGTTGATTTCAAGTTGTGAATTTATGCAAAAATGAGAATGAAAGAAAAGATATGCAAGTTGTGAAAAGCAATCACACCCCCCTAAAATGTTAAGCCCCCCAAATATGCAAGTGCATGCTCAAAAGATGTTGGGCTCAACTGAGAATGCGTCTTAGAGAAATCAGTGCAAGACTTAAGCAAATAGGACGTCAGACTCAGCCTATGGAGAATTGAATTACAAACACTTTTGCAAAAAATGTCACTCAAATTTGAGCTACCGTTTGCATGATATTAAAGGTTCAATTTTTCTGTAAACTAGTGTTTTCGCAAGAAAAAGCACTAAAACATTTTAGAAATGCCTGTTTTGAGAGAGAAAGTGGCCTTCCAACTAGTCATTGGATTTGAAACGAAATGAAGAATCCAAAGGAGGCTTGTGTGAGGGGGAATTGGCCTCCTGCCAACTTGGGCCTCACCCTTTGTCTTCGTAGGTTGAAGATACAAGTTTGAAAAAACTTCTAAATTGCCTTTTTTATTTTTTTTGAATGCTAATTTTAAATTTGATTTGAAATCAAACATTCAAATGATTGATATAGATCAAAAAAAAATTTAAATGCAGATTTACCAAATGAATCAGGGAGAGAGGGTGGGCATTAGAAACTAGAAAGGCTTTGAAGGGCGACAAGGTCGACTGGAAGAGTAACAATGTGACAGCAGTGCCACACAGTCAGCAACACATAATTAGCAATGTACAGTAGATAGCAATGCCTAGTTAGCCATGCCAGAAGGAAAACAATGCCCAGTCAGCCATGCCAAAAGGATAATGCCTAGTCAGCCACGCCAGAAGGACAACAACGCCTAGTCAACCACGCCAGAAGGACAACAACATCCAGTTAGCCACACTAGAAGGACAACAATGCCTAGTCAACCATGCCAGAAGGACATCAATGCCCAGTCAGCCTTAATAGAAGGAAATGTGCTACTCAAGGACTATGCGTTGGAAGCCATACAACTATATTTTGCTTACTGGAGTCTTCCACATGCAAAAGCACTTGCTGGAAAGCTGCCCCATGTTGAAAATGGCATCCAAGAGCAGAAACCAGATGTGCAGAGATGTATTTTCTTGCAGAATGACCAAAAGAAAAGGAATTCTACTACTTTTGCTAAAGCCACAATAGATCTAGACAAGATGTCTTGGCAAATTCTAACTCAGAAGTAATTTTTTGAACAAGTTTCCATTTGGATTTGCATGAGTTTTCAAAAAAACTCTACCAAAACAATGGAGTTAAGCAACAAAAAAAAACTACTAAGAAAGCAAAGTAATAATTTAAGAATAGCATAACCAGACACATGATTACCATAGTGGCTCTGATACCATATTGGAGTTGTTGCCAGAATCTGGATAATGCGAATGCAATGGAGACGTGATCACACAAGATGAAGCAAGTGCACACCACATAGATGCTAAAGCAATTTGAAATTATACAAGAAGCTAAATTGCACAAGACAAAATGGAGAAAACTAAAATATGATTAACATGAGATGGCCAAGGTGAGGAATACATATAGGAGAGTATGTAAGTAACTCCTCCACAAAAGGTGGACAAGGCACCCCAAGAATAGACTTTAACTCCTCCATGAAAGGTGGTGACAAGGTGCTAAGAATAGAGAAGTAACTCCCATCAAGGGAGTTACTTATGACATTTTTATAACACATCTATGACACACACCTTAGCATAAGCTAGCCTATCCCACAAATGTAGGAAAACTCCAAGTAATCACAATAAATACAATTTCCCTAATTAAAAAATAGGGAAAAATAAAAACCTACACTAATAATTTGTAGGTTATCATGATAAAGTGAAATGTCATGGATGGCATGGCATAGCTATATATGTATGTATTAGGGAATTAGTAACATTATTTCATTTTCTCTATCTGATTTATGGGTTTGAATATTTAGAGATGCTAATATAATCCCTAGTTCTCCTATGTAAACATAATCTGGAGTGAGGGAGACCTTGGTGGCTTATGCTTATAACTATCATCGTCTTTACTCCAAAGATTTAAACCTGGATCTTCTCTTGGTAAATGCCCAAAACTTACCAATCCACCAAGGCACTAAAACTTATAATATATAATTATTCAAAACCAATAATGATTTAGGATGAAATAAAAAAGTGAATTCTCCTTTTTTTCTTCCCTAATGATAAATTGAAATATGTGATCCAAAATATTAATTTAAAAACTTATCACATAATTGTTTATTCCAAAATCTTTACCTATATAATTAATATCATAAATTATTATGAAAGTACAAAATCTCAAATAAAAAATATAAATATGTTTATCACAAATCAAAATTATAAGTTCTGTTAAAAATAAAAACCACCATCAAACATACTAATTTGAATGATGACTGATGTCTTATTGTGGAAGCAAGAAGTGAAGGAGATAGGTGCTTCAAACTGGTCCCATTACTTCCCAATCACATCAATGGTGTATATTTATATAGATTTTTGACATGTGGGGGCAAATTTTCATTTCCTAAACTTGAATCAGACATGGTTGAAGTAATAACATCCTGCCATCCATTGACTCAAATTGATCCAACTTGATACATGCTTGAGACTTTACCACCCACACCGCTATGTAAACGATATGTATTAAAGTGTGTTTTGTATACTAAAAAAGATTAAATAAATAAGGTTGTGAAATGGAAAATTTAATTAAAGTTGATGCATTTTTTCAAAGTTATGAAATATGATGATAATATATTATAAATTTGCACTTTGAAATTAAGAGCATACTGCAACTTGTAAAAGTAAATAAAAATTAATTTACTCTACAAAATTTGATAAAAGTTCTAGCATGCATTTTTTGAAAGGAAAACTAAGCTTATTTCAAAGTGGTTGGTTGTGATTATATTAGTGAGATTTCCTTGTCTTTGCCTAGTAATTTTTGCTAGTTTTATTGGTGATAGTTACAATTAAGGAGCTCTATAGTCACAAATTAGAGATAAGAATTTATTTCTGAACTTGTTGCAATGTCATATTCATTGTGATAGTGCATCTTAGGTTTAGTTCATTTGATCACATCTTTAGGTTTTGGTTTTATTTAAAATGGCCACACAAATATTTTCTACTAAAACCTAAGTCTATTCGTAGCCCCATTTAATATTTCTTAAGCTTCAAGTTTGATTTAATATGTTTTATCACTTGTGATATTTATATCAAGTGGATTATTTCACAAACTAATCCAAGTTGTATAATATCCTAATGGAATCTATTAGGAATTTTTATTTCAAAGATAAAGTAACATATGTGACTCCATGAGTCAATTGGATTGACATGTGTCCAATTTTTGGCTATAGGGTTTTAGTGATATTTGGTTTTGACCTCATGACTATTCTAACCAAACGTGTCTTTTGTTTTAAATTTACTTTTGACCAAAAATGTCAAATCATACTTTAGATTTTAAAAAGTGATTTATATTTGTTTATTATATGTAGGACCTCATAGATGCAGTAAAATATTAAATGGATTTCAATATCCAATGACCCACAAAGATTTAGGGCCCACGGGCCACTTTGAAAATAATGAGTAGCATTTTATTACTCTGTCACCTCACTGCCTATAGAGAGTAGCCAGTTGTCTTATTTGTGTATTACAAAATTTTATTATAATGGTGTGTGTTTGTTAATTGTGTCCTCTTTATTCATATGCAACATTTTTCATGTGGACACCATGGAGTATAAAGTGAAGAAGCAAAGGAAAAGTGAACTAGTGAAATATAAAGAGAATTTAATAACTCAATGTTTCAACACATTCTATTGTGGACCTCTTTAAAATAAGAGTACTATGTGACTCCTTTAATCCATGGCTTATGAATGATCACCACTTGTCACTTCTATTTTTTTCATTGTTATTAAAATTTGGTCCATGTTTTATTAAAATCTTTAATTGTGGCTTACTTATTACTTATGTGTGCAATAAAAAAGGTAAAAATAAAACTGTTAACATAATAAAGTGGATTTTAAAAACTAACATGTCTGCACATTGCTTAAAGTCATTCACAAGTACTATGAAATTTGTGATTGAGTTCCCAATAGGATGTGCCCACATGAGTTAATTTAATTAGATTGAGTAAAGTTAAAAATGACAAATGATCATAACTCATGTGAAGATGCACTATACAAAAGGATTTTAAGTGGATATAATAAATATGATAGTGAAAAGGTGTGAACACTACAAGAAGATAAATCAAAATTAAAAAAACCATGGATATGTAGACCAAATAAAGTCATTTAAAGAGCTAAAGTAACCTACCAACTCTATGACTGTGAACCAAGTAGAGGCTACCATGTGTTACAATGTAATTGGGCTGAAGGCATACATTGAGTAAATAATTCCATATGGTATAGATAGAGGTAAAAATTAGAGATAAAAGAAATAGAATAATCCAATGGTCTATGATTGGAAAAAATAAAGTGAACAATGAAATTGACTCGATGAACTCTGTGAAAGATGTAATGAGTGATCATGAAAAGTGGACATTCTAGACTCACATAAGTGACCGAAGACAAAATTGATAGATAAACATTATTATTGCTAGTATAGTCTCAAGGATATATTCACAGTGACAAACTATTTAAATTTGTAGTAATTTATGATATGTTAGGGGGGAAATATTAAATTATGACATGTTAATTGGCATATCCTACTGAGTTACCTAGCTAAACTATGATCCATCAATGCCTTTTTCCATTTATCATTTCTGATAAAGATGAGACAAGAGCATCAAACCAACAATCCCTCTTCGACATGGCAAGATCCTAATGGATTCACATTTGCATGGGCTATACCTCTTTGTAGTTTGTGACTTTTTAAATTTGTATACCTAATGATTGTTGATTGGAACATGCCATAGTAGTTGATTAGAACATGTGGGAACCACTTATTGGTCCACATGCAGTCACTAGCTAGTCTACAATCACGAGTTTATGAAGTCTCCAAAGCGAACAAAATCTCTTACATAGATTTTGTGTATTTTTTGGATCATAACACTTAAAATATGACATGGCATTTTTTTATTGCCTAATTGTCATAGACTTAATAAAATTATTCAAGCCACCAATTTTCTTCCTATAGGGTCTATGAATCTATTGGGTTTATTTTATTACATTTTATTTGATTTGATGTATGTGGTTGTAACTTTTTACTTTACCTTTGTTGTATGTTTCACCTTCACATCTATCTTGGTGACATGACAAACACCCCACACAAATACATTCTTGATAGACTCTAAGGCATCATTTTATTTTCACTTTATGATGCCACTCAAATCAAAACACATTGTAGTATCATATTGCATTTGAGCCATGGAGTTCATAGACTATTCTATTCTTTGAAAGGTCTTCATTTAATTTGCATGTACCTATTCATTTTTTTATTCTTCTTTAATAATTTTGGAATCCAAATTTTAGTATTTGAGGCCAGAAATAGAACACTTGGTAACCAAAAAATCCATAGACTAATGGAGGCCAAAATGTTTATATTTCACTTGGTGATAAAAAAAGACTTACATGAAAAATTAAGTGCATGAAAGAGTCAGGTCGATGCACTTTATTAAACATGATTTATAATTTGTTATGTCTATGAAATTTATTATTTGTGGCCCAAAATTTACACAAGTCAATAAAATCTTTTTGGGCCACATGATATTAAATGACACTAGTTATGTTGAAGTCGAAGGAATATATGAAGCCACAAATGGAAGAATATTTCAAGACAATGATCCCTTTATGTCATGGGACATGTAACACTCTAAAATTAACATTAAAAGGTCACAAGTTAATGTAATAATGGAATGCACTTTTGTTTTAAGATGGGTCCATCACATTGTTGGATGCATTGGACATTAAAATTTGATTTCATACTCTCATGCACCCAAAAAATCCTTCATAATTAATAAACAATGATAACATCCTTAAAATAAAAACATGATTAAAATTTGTGATCAAAATGTGACTTTTAAATTTCAGACATGTGGGAAGTTCAATAGAATCATAGAATCATGGATTAGTTCATAATAAAACTTGAATCTTTTCAGTCACAAAATGAAACATGTGGTAGTCTAAATGTGTACTCATATAATAACAAAGGCCACACAAGTCATGAAACATAATATAAATTTAAAACAAAAGGAGGGATTTATGAACATGTTGAAATATTAAGTTTTATTTATATTGTGGTTGGGTCCATGTTATTAGCAATATAATAAAGTGAACCTTAGTTTAAATATGAAAGTGAAAGGTGGTAGACTTAAGTTTTTGGCTAAGATTATTACATAGTCAATTAAATTAAATTAAATAACAAACTAAAATAGGTTATCACATGAATTAAATGTGGAAATATTAAATTGAGACAATGGGAGTATCACATTAGATTATCATAATTTGAATAGATCAAGTCCCAAAACACATTAAGTTGTCAGAATTAGGTAAATTCACATTAGGTCATTGTAATTAGGTCGATTAATATTAGGTTCTTGAAATTAGGTAATTTTGAGTTCTAAATCACATTATATTGTTGTAATTATGGCATATTTAGTCTCAAATAACATTAAGCTATTACAAATATTTGTAGAGATTTTGTGTAATGTACTTTCACTAGGTTCTTAGTCTTCTATATATTTTTTCTCACTACATCTGCATAGGGTTACTCTAATATATCATGGTTATAAGGCATGACCATAAATTATATTCATTATATTTCATAACTAAATGCAAAGTTTTAAAGTATTACATTCTAGATTGAATTCCCGTGTTGTCACTATTCATTAATTCACTTTCAATGCATGTGTATCTATTTCACAACCAAGTTTGAGTTTGATTAAATAAAATAGTGACAAAAATTACTTATATATCCATATGAAACCTTTAAAATTATTTGTGCTTACACATATCTTGAGTTTAAGCCCACACTCCATTCCAAACCACTTACATACATATCTTTGTAATGAACAAATTTGACTACAATCTAGAATGGAACACATAATATAATATGTCCACGTAGACATTTTTCCTCTTGAAAATTTGAATTCTTTTTTGTATAATTCATGGACCCATGACCTAATTTTTCATTTACAATGTCCTTGTTTAAATATTTAGTTTTTGATGTTTGTAAATGTTAACTATTATTTTTTTAAAAGTCATGATCATGATTGTGTTTATTTTGGGCAATTGAAAATGGATGCATGTAAATAATGTGGATTTAAATTTTGATAAAATATTTAGGTTTAATCATGGAAAAATTGAAAAAAAATGATACTCCATAACTCCATGACCATGTGAGCAGGGGATGATTTCAATGTGTTTATTTTTGTACTTAAAATTTTTATTTAAAAATTATGTGCTTTCTTAAAGTTTGGATACAATTGTTAAAAGTTGTTTAGTGTATGGAGGTAAATGTGTAAACACAAAATACGTATGAATTATAATAGATAAATTAATGTATATTCAAATTATATACTAAATCCATTCAAAATTTGGAAACACTTTGTGACCGCATGTTTGTGAGGAACTCAATGACTGCCAAGTGTTGCATTTTGACTGAACAATGTAAAAGTAAAAGACAAAGAAGATTAAATACATGAAAAAGTGTATTATATAGTTTATATAATTAAATATAATTTTACATGAAATTTTATGATCAAACACTTTACAAATACCAATCATGGCTCAACCTTTCAATTTATGACCTTTTTGCAATCACAAGGCTTGCATTCACCATGTCACTATGTCTAATTACTTATCCTATAATAAAAACCTAATATTATAATGACCCAAATAACATTTATCTCATATTCTATCTAAAATGTGATTTATATTATACTTTGACAATTATAAATCCTCAAAAACTTTCTATTTTATAGCACACTAGCATCCATATTAGGATACTAGTGTCAACGCTAGTGTCCCAAATATAACATTAGTGTCCATGCCTTCTGACTAGTCAAATTACAAATATTTAAACATGTATGGGTCAGAATATTTATTTTATTTAACCCTATTATGATATGTTTTCAAAATGTGTGGTATAAATACAAATCAAAATCCATTAATTAGGAATTAAGAAAGATCTAGCAAGCACCTCTCAACCTCACACTACTCCACTAAAAATCACTTGTGAAACTAAGTTATACTTCCCTATTCTTCACTATTTCCAAATATATCATAGGATTATTCTTATCATATGTCTAAACTATTAAAGGATAATTCCATGAGTAGTATTTGTCAAGTTACAAGTTAGATCACTAGATGCACTTGCATATAACATATTGCACAATTATTTACACACAAGCCCACATAAAGGGGAGAACTACATTGGTATAAGGCCCTCTTTATATTATATGTATATGTGCATAAAAATAATTTATATATGGGTATTTGAGGTCAAATTGAATTTAATTGATCCCATTATCCCTACTTTTTTAATGTGACATGCCAAGTTAGAGGACCTAGGGTTTTGAACAAAAGACTAATTTCAGGAACCTATGTGTATGATCTGAGTTGATAAATTACAAGGGAATATGGAAACCCAATAGGTATAGTTGGATATTCCATAAAAAAATATGTATCTTGAGCAAGATAAAGGTGTCAAAACTAGGAAAAAACATTAATGGTAGAGTCCAGATCTCAATGGTAGTGTCTACGCTGATAAAGATCTAATTTATAGAATCTGATGGATCAAGGTGTAACATCAATATGTATTATTCTAAACTTGTACTTATTATATATTCATGTGCATCATTTAATTAACTAGGCATTTTATTCTTCATATTACAACTTTTAGAATATTATTTGGCATTATTATACTTGTCTATATTTATCACATTCTCAGATTTAGCATATTCATCATAATATTATAAAAATAAATTTATTTAATTGGAATAATTTTAGAATATCTTAATCCATATTTTTTAAGGTTATTACCCTTACCCTTAATTCCAAATTTTTTTAAACATTTGGTGAACTTGGACTTTAAGTCTTCTTGTGTAAACCCTGGCTTACCTTAGGGTTTTCAACCTTCTAGTGTTTAGATTTAATTCTAATTTCCTTATCATGTTAGAGTAATTTATAGAAATCATATTTATCTCTTTTATTATTCTCATATTAATCTTTTGAACACTTAAAATGGTTAAAAATGAACTTTTTCCTCTTCCTAATCATAAGGAGAGTGATAGTTACTTTCCCTCCAACTAGGTCCATGTTCTCACTACTTCAAGGGGTAAGGAGTCCCATCCTATAGTACCAAATAAAGGTAATAAAAATATTCTTCCTCAAACACATCAAACTCACACATCTCCTCTAAATAGTTTTTGTATGCATATTCAATTTTAAGTACCTAGGGTTTGTTCTTGTAAATCCCTTAAGGTTTAAATCATCATTATGAGCAAGTTAATAGAAGAGTTGTAAAATCAAATCAACATTTTAGCTCAAAGATCACACCATTGGAAAATTAGGTCACATATGCAATTAATCTTAAATTTTCTAGTATTAATCATGTATTTGTATCTTCATCTAGCAATGTTATGCCTAACAAGACTTCATATCCAAATGGGAAGTGAAAATATAATGCATTTACCACTAGTGATTCAAAAAGTGAAAAAAGGATACTAAAATCTCAAGTGAAATTATAAGATAAATTATTCAAAACAAAGTGATCAAATTACCTCCTATACATCCTCTTAGAAGATGAAAATACTATTGTGCATATCATAAAATGCATGGGCATCATACATATTTTTTGGATTTCAAAAAAAAATAAATACAAAGTATAATTGATATTAGTGATCATATAATAGATACATCAATAAAATAATCCACTCACCTTATGGGTGAATACATGTATTATAAACATGGTTAGATCAAGCATTAGTCATGAAAAACATAAGAAATACATAAGAATTTAACAATATAGGCCAACCTATTCAATAGTGTTTACAAATGATAATTAAGAGTAAATGAAATAAAGTGCATATATATTACCTTCCCAAGAGCATCCCACCATCCAAATGTGGATCAAAACATGTTTTTACCCTTATTTTGGTGCTCAAGTCTTCTTCGACAATGTAAGGCAAAGCTCCTCCATCATCTCAGGAACACCAACTAAACTAGGATCATGATATGAAATCAATGTTATGCCCATAAATGAAACTATACTATTATCAATTAATCATAATAATCAACACAAAGAAATGGCTTGTGGAGATAATTATGCATAATGAGTTTACATAAATAAATCTTAAAAATGGTGGTCTTGGCCCTTCTATTTATAGGTTTTTAAGATTGATCATAATCAACCATGACTGTTCATCTTAAGATCAAGATGTGTGACTATAGATTAATCCAATTATGTAAATAATATCCATAAATATCCTTATAAATATTTGGGAGGAAGGGGCATTAAAGAGGCATGTGAAGCCATAATCTTGATATTTGTTGCATTTATGGCTTATGGATGCCACCCTATTGATCATGTCATTTGATGATGCAAATATCGAGAATCAATTTCCAATAAAAAAATATTCAATAACTTCCATGTAATTCTTACTTAAGCTCATAATTTGGTTTAATTTGCCTAATTAAGATTAATCAATTTAAGTACAATTCTTTAAAAATTGGTACATAATTAATCAAAATGGTCAGAATGTTATATTATTGGGTCATAATTTAACTGCAGTAGAATTAGAGGATGATGTTAGTTATGTATGAACCAATATCCTATTTATGACATTGTCTACATAAAATAACACATGCACATGTCATGTGCCTCAAAATTGGGCAGAAAATAATGATCTAGAGCACTCAAATATGAAATCATCATTTTGACTCAAAATGATTTGAGAAAAGTTAATAATCACATAAAATGAATTTCTCCATTTAGGGATACATTAGTTTAAATTGGTACTTGTATATATTAAGCTCAAAACATTTAGCGCATTTAAGTGATTTTGGCCCAATTTGTACATTTTCACAAAATTTCAAGTAATATTGACAATTTTAACACAATGGTGTTAGGAATTAGATGTATACATTTTCCCCCTATTTGAAAAGGTATAATGAGACATTTAGGCAAAACAATGCCTTTTCAAAGAAAAGAGTTGTCAATAATAAATTGAAAATAAATGACCCATGATGCCCCCTTGAGAGGACATACTAGGATGAAAGAGAAGGATGGACTCTCAAAAAGAGAGAGAAAGTGAGATTAACCTATGTAATAGATCATATCCAGATGATCTAAGGCTTACATTCATTGATTTCATCAATGATAAAAATATAATTAGAATAAAATGGACCTCAATGATGGTGGGAATGGGAAGGATACAATCCAAAAATAGAAGCAACACACTTTGAACATACCCAAAGCTAGGGTGAAAACTGTGCCCTTTAGAACTAATCAATCCCAAGACAAGTTACATACTAAAATATTTCCAGAATGAGGGTAAAAGTTTTTAGAGCTTGGATTTAGAAGAAAAAGAGAATCATGTCTACAAAGATAGAATAAATAATAATGTACTCCATTAGAAGATATTTGATCATGGAATGAAACCATTTTTCCCTAATAGGGTTGATCTTGATCACTAATAAAGAATGGTTTGCCCCTTTAAGGTGGATTTAGATTTGTTACTAGTTCAAAAGTTGTGCCATGTTAGGGAAAATTATCAAGCAATATCTCAAAGATATAACCTACTACATAGATTAAGGATGACTGGACACAAATGTAGAGGCGATGGTTGAATGTCTAAAAAAAGCAAAAGAAACTAGTAATATGAGGATGTACAAAGTGATGAAAGAGATGAAAATAAGAATAAGGGTGGCTGAGCTGACTTGAGATACATCATATGTCCAAGCTCTACCTACATAGTCCCAATGGACCTCAATCGAAAGTAGTTCGCCACTATTCGACTAGACTCATAATATATGCCAAGAGATGTACATCTTAGCATATAGTTGGGTGTGAGATAAGCCATTGGGTACCTAGTTTCATTGGTGCACTTGAGAGTTGTTCATTGGAGCTGCCTTGATGTTTTGATTTGAATATAAAGCACCAAGTGCTTGTTATAGCAAAATGAAAGTATGCACCATAAGTATGAGTAACATATAATGATATTGGATTTTAATTACACTAATCTAGTTTAAATGTTAATACCTATAACTAAGGATAATAGTAAAAATGACCAAGACTAGAGTTAAAAATATTTACATTTAAATAAAAATTAAAGACAAAAAAATAATACATTAATGAACCAAACTTAAAACTAAGATATGAGAAGTTAGGATTTAAGTAGGAACAAGAATGTATAAAAATAAGAAAGAACAACTTCTTAACATGAGATCAAGATATGAATAATCAAGATCCATGTGGACCATCAAAATGTACTTGGAAAAGCAAAACAAAACAATGAGACAAAAAAACAAAACAAAAAACCAAGAAGGAATGAGAAGGAACAAATAAAGATAAAGAAAGAAATAAATGAAGAGACAAGAAATCATAACAAAACACCAATAAAGAACAAATAAAAACACACAAACAAAAACAAGGTTAGTGTGGTTTGAAAAAAATTATTCAAGTTCATGTAGGAGAGGCATTACTTTCTACAACAATGTAGCAAGAATAAGGACAAAGAGTTGCCCCCAAGTGATAGGGAAATAAAAAATAAGAAATTAGGGAAGAGAAGAAAAGGAAGGGGGTGGTCGAGCTGACCTTAGATGTGTAAAGCAAGTGGAAAATACCTACATAGTTATATGGATACAAGATCCAACATGAAATTCAGGCCAAATGTAGTTCTCCTAGGAAGTGGGATAGAAGAAAAAGGTGATGACAAGAAAAACCTGATTAATGTTGTAGAAGAAATGGTAAGACAAGAATGGACTTGCTAAAACAACAAACTAGTGGGATAAATGAGAATGGTCTTGAAAAATGACAAGTGTGTGAAGATCAAAATGTATAAAAGTAAAGGATAATGTTTTTGTTATTTTGTGGATTTTTTTCTAATGTTTTTGTGTTTTTGGGATAAAATATGTACAAAAATGTCTAGGAGAACCAACTAATCAAGGATATGCTCATCCAAGAGTAAAAGCTACAATAACAACGAAGCCAACTGCAATGACACATGCTCAAAAATTAATGAGAGTGAGGTTTTTGATAAGGAAACAATGTCTATCAAACATTAGTAAAATAAATAGAATAGTATGCAGCATGAAATAAAATTTGAAAACCACGCAATAAGAAAAAACCATAAGTTATGGTATCCATGTTCACTTATTGGTAAAAAAAGCTATACAATACTATCCATGTTAATCTAATTTATATAACTAGTGTCAAATGTGTCCATAATGCCTATGAGTCAGAATTAGGATCATAATTGGTCAAGGAATAAAAGTGTTTAGGTTACAACATCCTAAGACATGAAAAGAATGTGATTCTCAAAGAGAAAAGTCCAGAATGAATGTGGTTCTCAAAGAGAATGGTCCATAATAGATATGGTCCAAAATAAGATGGTCCAAGGTAGGATTAAATGTATTTAGAGTGCCAATGGTCCAAATTTTTCACTATCCAGAGTCATGAAAATAATATGGTTCTTGAAAGAATGGTCCAGGGTAGGTCAAAATTAATATGGTCCATGAAAGGATGGTCTAATAAGATATAAAGGTAGGATAAAATTCTTCAGCACGAGTTGCCCCCAAGTAAGGGGTCTTATAAATAATGGTTCAAAGTTGTCAAGCTTAGAACCTCTTAAGATGCATAATGTTCATGGGTTATGGAAGTTGTTCACCATTCAAAGTAGCCAGTATGTATATCCTTGATCCATAGTTAGCTGTGATAACATATGATCCCAACCAGTTAGGTTGAAACTTACCTTTTTTCTTATGTTCAACATTTGTGTTCTTTTGGTTATCTTTCAAGACCAAATCACCAATCTCAAATTCCTAAGGGAGAATGTGCTTGTTGTATCTTCTCTGTAATCTATTCTGATAAGCTTTCAAGTTTTCTAGGGTAGTCAAATTCTTACCATTAAGAAGTTTTAGTTCTTGTATCCTTGAGACTCTATATTCCTGATCATCTTCAATATGTTTCAAAGAAATTTGTAATAAAGGAAACTTGATCTCAATTGGGATAATTAATTTTATGCCATAAATAAGGGAGTAGAGAGTGATTTTGATAGGGGTTCAATGACTGGTTTTATAAGCCCAAAGGGTAGGAAAGATTTGAAAGTGCCAATAATGACTAACGTCATTAAAAATATTCTTTAAAATGGTTATAATGGTTTTGTTCGATGCCTCATCTTGTTCATTTCATAATGGGTTATATAGTGTGGATTTTATGTGCTATATTTTGAATTTTCACAAAGGTCTAAAACATCTCTATTTATAAAGGATATACCATTATTGGATATAATGCGAGCTGGGATGCCATATCGATAGATGATATGGTAATGAATGAACTTGGATATCTGATTTTTGATGACATAAGTGAGAGGAATGACCTCAGTCCACTTAGTAAATTACTTGATTGTAGTTAAAATGTGTTTATGGCCATCCAAAGATGTGGGGTTTATTTTCTTGATGAGATCGAGGCCCCAAGTATAAAATGACCAAGGTTTTATGATCAGTTGTAGTGGTAAGGAAGGTGTGTGAATCGAATTTCCATGTTGCTAACAAGGAAAACACCTCCTCACATAATTGTAAACATTTGTCTCCATTTTTAGCCAATAATATCATATTCTGAGGAGCTTTTTCTCTAAGACTACATCATTAGTGTGGGCCCCACACATTCCTTCATGAACCTCCTTCGATGCTAACTTAGATTCTCCCAAAGATAAATAATGAAGTAGCATTCCATCATAGCCTTTATGATAAAGTGTGTTTCCAAGGAGGGTATAATGGGCTAGATGGTGAAGAAATAGTTTGTATCGATTATTGGATAATTTAGGTGGAAAAATATGATCATGGAAATAATTATAAAAATCTTGGAACCATGGCAATTCAGGTGGGGGATTAGGACAACAATGGTGCATACCCTTTCTAAATCTATCATAATATGTATAGGCTATAGGATGTTTTCAATAAGAAACTGTTACTCTTTAGCTCTACCATCAATCTATATCATAGATCTAATTATTTCCATTGCATTGGTAGATCTATTTTTGGCCCTTAAAACTTATTTAAATTGTAGAGATTTAAAATGAACTTTGAGATTATCAGTAATATACTTGTAGGATACAAGCTTGTCATCTCTAGTTTAATACTAATCAGTGGTCTAATTGATAATCAACTAAAAATCACCATAGACCATTAAGTGTTGGATATCCCGATTAACTACAAGATGAAGTCCTACAATAAGTGCCTCATACTCAACCATATTGTTGGTATAATTAAAATTGATGTGAAATGCCTTGGGAATCAAATCCCCTTATGGTTTAATCAACAATATGCCAGCTCTAGATCCAATATAAGTGAAGGAACCATCAAAATATAGTTTCCATTATTTAGGCTCATGTTATACTTCTTCTACTGTCATGATAGAATCATCTAGAAAGTTGAATCTTAGTGGTTGAATGTCTTTAGTAGGGGCTTCTACAATTTGATAAGAAATAACCTACCCCTTTATAGCTTTCTAATTTTGATACTCAACATTAAAATTGATTAAGAACATGACCCATTTAGCCATACATCCTATGAGAGCTACTTTGGATAGTAAAAATTTGAGAAGATCCACCTTAGTGATGATAATTATTTTATTATTCAACATATAGTGTCATAAATTTTAAGAAGCAAAATCCATAGCTAAATAAGCCTTCTTAATAAGTGTATAATTGATTTCATAAGACATCAATGTGTAGCTTATATAATAGACTGCATGTTCTTTAACTTGATTATCACATTGGGCCAAAATTTCCCCCAGTGCATGCTTAGTTATTGATATGTAAAGAAGCAGTGGTTGTCTAGGTGCTGGCAATCTCAAAACTAGCAGGTTAGCTAAATATGTCTTGAGATTCAAAAATGCTACTTGACATTATTCATCACATTGAAACATGACCCCTTTCTTCAAGAGATGTGTAAATGGGTAGCACTTATCTTCCAATTGAGAAATAAACCTGTGTATATTTTAGATATTTCCTTACAGGCTTCACAGTTGTTTAAGATTTGAAGGTGGAGGCATTTCCACAATGGCATTGATCTTATCAAGGTTGACTTTGATCCCTCTTTGTGATATAATGAACCCTAACAATTTTACTAAAGTGATTCTAAAGACACTTTTATTAGTATTCAAGTAGAATTTATATTTATGAAGCCTCTCAAAGATTCTTCATAGAATGTCAGGATATCCAACACATGTTCTTGATTTTACTATTATATCATCAACATAGTCCTCAAAAATATTGTGCATCATGTCATAGAATATGATAGTCATGACATAGTGATATGTGGCTCCAACGTTCTTCAAGCCAAATGACATGGATTGATAACATAATGTTCCCCGCAGAGTGGTGCTGCAATCTTATGTTGATCTTCTTAGGCTATCTTGATCTGATTGTATCTAAAAAAATCTATCCATGAGGGATAGAATCTCATACCCAATAGTAGAATCAACAATCATGTTGATGTTAGGTAGAGAAAAATCATCTTTGGGGCATTTTTTGTTGATGTATCTAAAATTAGTAAAAATATGTATATCCTATGGCTTCTTGCTAACTAGAACTATGTTTGATATCCATTTTGAATAGTCCAATAGTCTAATGAATCATGATCCTAATAACTTCTCTAATTCATCTTTAACCAAAAGAGTGATGCGTGGATGGATCTTCTTCAATTTATATTTGACTAATTTGGCATCTGAATAAACAATTTGATGCATTACCAAGTGAGGGTATAAGACTCACATGTCTAAATAGCCCATACAAAAATGTTAATAAAATACTTCAAAATGGATATAAAATACTTCAGCAAGGGAAACTCTAAGATAAATAATTTGGGATCATCATATGTTCCCAAGTTCACTTTAGTTGTGTTTTATACCAGAAGTGTAGAATAATCTTCAAGAATTGTAGGCAAGGTGTGATCATGATCATCATCTTCTACTACATCTTCTTATTGTTCCTCCCAAAGCTTTAGATATTGTGATAAATTTGAATCTACCATCTTAAGTAAGGGAAAAGTAAAATCTCTAGAAACTCAAGATGCTCAAATTTTTATTATTGTTTTGAATACATGTTTGTATTGGCCATAGAGCTAGGAATTGATGGACCTTGAGCATCCTTTGGAGATGAAAAAAATTTCCCATCCAAGATTTCCTAAAATAGGTTTTCACTTGAGGGCTTATGTTTTTCATTGATTTTTATATAATCAACAAGTGCCTCATAGAGGTTTTTACCCAAATATCTTGATGATTTATCTTTTTTATGACCAAGAAAGTTTTCCTGCTCTCCAAAGTAAACAAAAGGATCTAATGAAAAATCAAAGCCTTGTTTGTGATCACCAATCAACAATCCATCTCTAAGGCCCATATATTTCATAATTTATTATTCAATCTAAAACTCATCAAGGCCTATGATTGAATTTTTGTGGTCCCAATCAATGAGTTTGAGATGGCAAAGGCACAGGGAAAAATGAGGTGTTAAAATCATAATGACATTTTGATCAAATAAATCTAAGTCAACTCATTGAAAAGTCTATAAGGGGATGATATGTCACTACCAAGAGTCTCATCGCTAGTTAATTAAAAATAATCACTATCAAAATTCATGAGGTCACCTCCAGATGGTATAAATCTGAGACCATGATTCAAATTAGCTATTTTGGCTAATAAAGGTTCCAAGATTCTTTATGCTCATGGGCCAAGGCCTCTTCTTGTATAATCAAAATTGTCCATAATCTAATTAGGGATAAGATATTTTAGATTCTAAAAATAATTGGAAATGCCATCAAAATATAACTATTCTCCTTTAGTGAAAGCCTCTAGATCCTATTTTGGAAGAGTAGTAGGTACAAATACCATAAGTGGTTTCTGTGTATCTTTCTTCTACTACCAGATCAAGTTGGGTCTATTAAGGATTTTGAAAGGTTTGGGTTTACCAAGTGTTTTAGGAGAATTTGACAACTTAGCAACATGGAAGGCATCCTTAAGATGGTACATGGAAAATACCACATCTTCTATAACAACCTATTTTACAAGAGCTATGGGAAATGGTTCAGCCAAAGTGGATGCAAGGTCACTAGGGTTGATATAATTGAATATAGGTGGATGTGAAATCATTTCCTTATTCTTCTTCATAATGAATTTATAACTAGGATAATATTTATAATTGTAGAACTTAGCCTCTATATGTTTGAAATACTGATAAGGCTATTGATTGGTTGGAATAGTAACCTCGATCCCATCATGGGGATATTTAATGCACTGATGCAAGGTAGATGGAATGGCATGTACTTCATGGATCTAGAGATGACCAAGAAGTATGTTATAAGGTAGCTCAATGTCCATAATATGTAATAATGTATGATGGGAAATAGACCCAATAATGATTGACAAATAAATGGTAGTAGAAGACTCCCTTTTGGCATTATCATAAGCCTTTATAGTGATCATCTCTAGCTGAATATCCTTTACAGTGTAGCCCAATATCTAAACCAACTTAAGAGACACTATGTTTAGCCTTGAACAATTGTCTATAATAACCCACTTGATCTCATGGTTTTCAATGACTACCTTAATATACAAGGGGTTATTATGGTTTGTACTAAGTGTGGACATGTCCTTTTGATCAAATGTGACTTGTCAAAATGAAGACAAATGGCCCACTAGTGTTTTGAACTATTCAAGATTAATATCATTGGGAATAATTTATTTTTGTAAAAGGTCATTTAAAATAGTTCTATGGACTTCAGACGTATGTAGGAGATCCAAAATGGAAATCTACGCAACAGTTTTACTCAGTTGGTCTAATAGACTATAAGGTTTTTCAATAATAGGATGAGACAACTTAGCCTTGGATAGGATAATATTTTGATTTGGATTTGAATGCATAATGTTTACATTGGGTTTAGTGTTAGAAAAAGAGGGAAAAGGCACCTAAAGAGTAACTCACAAGAATCTAGTTGTGACTGTGTAACTTAGAGGTGGCAAGGAGCCATTATAATCAGAAGATAAAGGTAAAGGGCCTTAAAGGGTGATTCATGGGAATCTAGTTAAATCGAATCAATTTTGAGTCGAATAAGAGCCATTATAATTAGAGGAAGGATGAGGTTAAAAAATAGTAACCCATGTAAATGGAGGTGTAATATAATTGCATATATTTGACATGACATTACTAGAAGGAGAGGTTGTTGACCCTATAATAATGGGTCCCATACAATGAGGAGCATGAGATGGTTCATGAGATTTGATAGTAATAGTTTCAATGTGGTAGGTATAAATGCATCCCATGGTGTTTTTATAGTTGTAAGGCATGTTGTTATAACCTAAGTTATTAGCATGGATATTATGATCATGATTAATCTCATGCTAATTGAGATTTTGACTTTGATGTTGATTTTGCCTCTAATTTTTCTCTTTATTCTGATTATTTCTTAGTTGTTGTTGATTATGTCAAAGAAAGGGATCTTTGTAGATAACCATATCCTGATTAGTGTCATGTGGAGCCAATTTAATCTCAAATTTACCATTCTTGATCAAATATTCAATAAGGTGCCATAATTAGATGCATTGATAAGCACCATGACCAATAACATGATGAAAATTTCACCATTCATTTTCCTTGTACCAATGTGGCTTTGATTGATTTTGAGGGAATGGCCTTGGTACTAGCCATACAATCAGGTTAGCTACTACAAGAATTTGAAACACTATCTCAACAGGTTCTCCTAATTTGCTAAAGATATTGAATTGATTATGGAATGTCCTTCATGTAAGAACTCTTTGTAAATTGGTTGGTGGATTAGGGGGAGCTAATTTTACATTTGGGGTTGGTGGGGCCTACACTATTTGTATGTGTCCTGTTTCAGTTACTCCATTCCCTACCATATTCTTATTCTTGTTAAAACCCTTAGGTTTATCTTGCATGACCATTTGGACTGGTGATTGGGTCTGACTTGATGTTTGACATTACAAAAAAATATTAACAAGGCCCTTGGTGATAATCACCTTCTCAATGTGTATTCCTTTATTTATAATTCATTTAAATGAGTTCGTACAATCAAGTCATAGATTGTGCATGACCTCAATGTGTAAATTTTGTGAAGAAATGTCCACTAACTATTTGTCTAGAAAATTATGTTGAAGGTGACTAGATAATGTTATCCATTAATGTAGGCATACCGCAAAGCTTTCTCCATCACGTTGTTTTGATTTTCACAAGTCAAGAATGATCAATTCATGTTTAATGTTGTATGAGAAGTGGTTGACAAACTTTTCAGATAGTTCATTCCAATCCACAACTGATCCCTTGGGTAACTTAAGTAGCCAATCTAAGGCTTTCCCTACTAAACTTCATGAAAATAAATGAAGCAAATAAATTCTACTATAAATAACCTCTTGGCATAACATAAAGGTTGCTTGAATGTTTTCATGAGGGTCACCCTTTCCTTTGTATTATCAGATTTAGGTGCCAGAAAATGAGATGGAAAGGGGATTTAGAGATTACTTAAATCAAATATGCATGGACATATCTAGTTGAATTTATACTTCTTGATTCTTTTTTTGGTCTCTAATCATGACACAATCTTCTTCATGGAATTCCACTCCTACATGTTTGGTGCATTCATAGGTGGAATATAATACTATCAGGGTGGTATGTGCCCCTATTGTTAGGGTGGTATGTGCTCCTATTATATGGATTTATTAGGGAAACATAACCTATGATGCATGAATTTATTTTTATTTACTCCTTGAGTCGATTAAGTGACCCATTGATTCCTTAAAATATACTACCTTGAATTATATGTGTTTTGTTGATTTTGGGGAGTTTGTGGTCTATTCACCAGAGTACATGTTGGTTGAGATGAACTGGCCAATTTTTTTGTATGATTTCTTCAATGCATACTGAATGTTTTGGTCTTTAGTTTTACAAAGAAACAAGAGGTTCTTTATGATTAAAAAATGTATGCTTTGTGCCTAACAAAACATGTTGTGGAACCTCTTGGGATTTAGGTTGTTCAATTGAGACATATTAATCCATCATTGTTATGCTCTCAACTAGAGTTTTTATTGGTTTAACCACATTATTTTGTTCCTTGAAAGTGTCATTATGGATTGGCATGGAAACTAAAGAGTTAGTTAAGTCTACGATAAGTTGGTCTGCATATTGTTGACTTATCTTTTTAATCTTGGTGACAAGATCTTGATCAGTAGGTTTTGATTTTGTGAGTATTTCCTTTTTTTACTAGAAGAAGGTATGTTTATTTTGGAAATGTTCATGAAATATTATTATCATTGTTACTCTCCTTCTCTAACCAAGGTATGTATTTATTCCATAGGAAAGTCCAAGGGTAATCTAACACCTGATTAAATCAACCTTAGGATTAATTCATATTTATCCTCTAGAGGTTGATATTTTGAATAGTGTTCCTCAGATCCTAAAGTTGTGGGAATGTATTTAAAGACCACAAAATTATCTTGACCATCATAAAAATGCTCCTCCTCATAGCTAGGGTTGTAAGATACCCCACTACGAGTGTACGTTCGAGTCATATCTAGAAAGTTTTATTCTCTATGTTTAGCAAGATTTCAAAAATGCTTAAACAAGGTATGTGTTTTGATTTCCTCTAAAAAAAATAAAAAGGCACAAAAAGAGACTATAATAAAAAGGAGGTGGTGTATTACCACACAATTAAAATAGTGTGTTCATGAAAATACTCAACCTTGGGTAGGGTTAAAATCATATAAATTAGTTAGGGTATGATAATTCAAATATCTAAGAGTAAAATAGTACACCAAATGTAGGTTGAGAGATACATCAATACCATAAAATCTAGTTAATTTTGATGATTTGATACTAAAAAATTAAAAGAAAATTCTTTAAATTAATAAGGAAACAATGCAAACTAAGAAACTCAAGATGTGAAAACATGCAAGAATTCTTAAGTATAAAACTAGAACCAAATGGCTAACATAACACCCCCACATGGTAATATAAGGTAGAATAAAATGTGTTTTATAACTTAGAGCATAAGCAACACGTAAGATGACCTAAGTTCACAATGATAAAATGATGATGAGTCTATAAACAACCTTTAATCCAAATGGGAAATTGAACCCAACTTAACTCAAGTCAAGTGCAAATGGTAAAACCAATTAACACATTAACCTAAAACTTAGAAAGGTGCAATTTTGCATTTGAATTATCAATGGACTTAAAGTTTTTTGGAAAATGGTTTAGACTCAAATGGGTAGCATAACTGTATTGTTTAGACAAATATAAACACAATATTTAAGATGAAGATTTGAACAAGGCCAAGGATGATTTGGATTTGACCAGCATAACGCCTCCTTGTTCAAATAAAATGTTGGATAAATGTCTTTGGTTATGATGTGTTATTTAAAAACAAGTTTTTAGACTCAAATCAATGACCAAGTAAGTAAATAAATAAATACCAAATACAAATAAGTAAATCATCGTAGGCTCGAAATTGAAAAAGTTGAATTGTACTATTGAAATCTATCTATATACATGCTATTGGGAGGATTTTAATTGTTAATCCAAAAATAAAAGCACATGAGTTGATAGGGTATTTTACATCCACTTTCTCCCAAAATATTATATGGTGACATGGACCTTCGGGTTACTCACTTTGCATCAATAATGCTTCGCATCAAGTGGGGTTATTCTAAAAACTTAAAATTTACGACTGTTTAGATGGTCCCAAGCATGACCAATGTTAGAGATGTAAAATTTCAATTGAATCTACATCAATCAGCTTGTTGTGAAAAAGTCTTGTCCTTCTCATAACCACTACATCCATCAATTACTTAGTATAGTGCAATGTCCTGATTGATCATATGTTTCAAGCTGGATTGCCACTAACAAAGTTTGCTTAACTACTCAAGAAAACATCTTATTGGGTCACCCTCAATTTATATACCCCACCATGGAGTAGGGTTGAAGTCAATGCTAGGAGATGAAACCCTAGGTCAAAGATTCCCTAAATAACTTTGGAATAGGCTATGAACTCCCCTCCATAAGACAAGTTGCATAAAATAAAAATAAGTGAAAAGGATTTAGAGGTTATTTTTAGATCACCTAAACCATACAATTTTTGGGGAAAGCCTAGACAACTTTCTTTTTATGCCTTAGACAAAGGCACAATCACAATGAAAAGGCACTTTTGGCCACCCAAGTTACCTAAAGGGGATGGGGGGAGAGCATACACACACTCTTCATTTTTCTCAAGCAATAATTGATCCAACATAAAACAACACTTCAATAAATTTGAAATTTAAGTGAATGTTCATTTTATACACCAAATTTGAAATGTTTAGTGAAGTTATTCACCCCTTGGCCTTAGTTTGCAATTTTTTTGAAAAATAGTCATAAAACAATCAAATAAACCATCTAAGTTCCTTTTAAACATGAAAGTGAACGTTCAAGATTTTAAACATGTTCATTTAGATTCCTTGTAAACACCAAAGGGAAGGTTAAAGACTTAATTATGCTTAAATTGATCACTTTTCCACATGGGTCCTATAGAAACATTTAGAGAGTTTCCTTTAGCTTTGAAGCATAATTGATAATGAAACAAACAAGTTTTGAATTCTTGCTCTTGGGTTCTCTATTTTTTACACACAGAGATAGATGTTGGTTAGTAGTGACTAATGTCAATTGTAGCAAGATCAATACCAGTCATAAACCTAACTAATGCTAATAAAAAATGACTGATAATGGTCACTTGTGAACCCATAAGCTAAAAATATTTTGACAAAAAACTTTTGTTAGCCCAAGTTAGTATAAAATATCCAAAACAAACTTCTGTATCATGCAAATAAAGTTCAAACAGAGACTTAAAAACTCAAAATGACAATTGAAATTTTGAATAAATCTCTAAAATGTTAATTTTAGCTATGTTTTTCCCTATAACCTAATCAACGTCGATTAGCCTTGACCAATGTCAATCACCCAGAACCAATGTCGGTCACTGTGTGACCTATGTGTCAATAAAAAACATGGGAAAATGAAGCTAAAAATTTATGTTTAAGGATTTTTAATGAATTTTAAGGAAGTCTAAGATTACCAAAGTGTTTTCCTTGCCTGAATGGGTTGCGTGGTCCCATCGATCATGCCAAGATGTGGATATGGATTACAAAGATGGTTAGATCAAGAATTAGTCATAAAAAACACAAGAAATGCATAAAAACATAACAATCTAGGCTAACCTATTCAACGGGATTTGAAAATAATAATTAAAAGCAAATTAAATAAAGCACATATACATTACCTTCCCAAGATCATCCCACCATCCAAATGTGGCTCAAAACATGTTTTTACCCTTGATTTGGTGGTCAAATCTTCTTCAACAATACAAGGCAAAGCTCCTCCATCATCTCAAGAACACCACCTAAAATAGGCTCATGATTTGAAATTAATGTTATGCCTATCAATGAGGCTATCCTATTACATATTAATCATAATAATCAACACATAGAAATGGATTGTGGAGATAATTATACATAATAAGTTTACACAAATGAGTCTTTAAAATGGTGGTTTTAGCCCTTTTATTTATAGGTTTTTGAGATTAATCAGAATTAACTATGAACGTTAATCTTGAGATCAAGATGTGTGGCTATGGATTAATCTAATTATGTAAATAATATCCATAAATATCCTCATAAATATTTGGGAGGAAGGGGCATTAAAGAGGTATGGAAAGCCATAATCCTAATAATTGTTGCATTTATGGCTTATGGATGCCACCCCATTGATCATATCATTTGATGATGAAGATTCCAATAATAAATTTACAATAAATAAATATTTAATAACTTCCATGTAATTCTTACTTATGCTCATAATTTGGTTTAATTTGCCTAAGTAAGATTAATCAATTTTAATGCAATTCTTTGGAAATTAGTGCACAATTAATCAAACTAGTCAAAATGTCATATTATTGGGTTGTAATTTGGCTGGAGTGGAATTAGAGGATGATGTATTTATGTATGGACCAATATCCCATTTAAGATGTCGACACAAAATATGCACATGCCATGTGCCTTAGAATTTGGTAGAGAAAAGTGATCTAGAGCACCCAAGTGCAAAATCATCATTTTGACTCAAAATGATTTGAGAAAAGTTAATAATCACATAAAATACATTTCATTATTTAGGGATACATTAGCGTAATCAACACTTGTATACAATAAGCATGAACCATTTAGCACATTTAAGTGGGTTTGGCCCAATTTGTGCATTTTCACAAAATTTTGAGTAAGATTGACAATTTCAACACAATGGTGTTAGTAATTGGATGTCTACAATGAATTCATATTTTACAACACAAGTGAAAAAATAACTAGTATTAGTACAAAAGGATAATTCAAAGAAAAAAATGCAATTAAAAAAATAGAGCAAGAAAAGGTTAAAATGATAAAATTAGAGAAGATTCAAAAGACAAAACTAGAAAACATAATGTTAAAAAAATATCAAGATAAAAAATAAAAATTACAAAATGAAAAAGATGAAAATGAGTAATTAAAAAGTCAATGTATTCCAAAGGCAATGTTACAAAAAGAGAAAGAACAAAAGTTACAAAATCAAACTTGAGATAAGCAAATAAGCATGCTAAGAGTATGATTTATAACAAAATAGGTAAAAAAACAAGAGATACTTGAAATTGATAAAGTTTCAAATGTGGTTGCAAAGGGGGAAATTACAAGATTTTCATCTTATTAGGACCCTTTCACTATGAATGCTCACATAGATGGTAAATAATTTACAAATATCAAGGTTTTGGACTATCAAGATACACAATTTTATTCTATGGCATTTCTTAGCTCTCTTATAAATAAGTATCAACACTTGGACCAAAATAGTGTATCTACAACATGCATGGTATCAATCAAGTTAATATTTTGTTTTACTTCAAAAGAGTTCTCTCTTACTTTTAGTGCCATTTCAAATCCAAGTGCATATAATGTTGTGTTTGGAGGAACATGGTTAAAATTGATAAGAACAATGATTGATAAAAACAAAGGTTGCATTACATTTGATAATGAAGACAAGGTTATTTACATGATAAAAGAGGGAACATATTTATAAAAAAACCACATAAAGGAAAATATCGCTCATGCAAAGATAACAAGTACAATATTAGAAAATAAGAATGATACACTTTCTGATTCTATTATGCACATATATGGCACATTTTGTTCAAGAAATGTTATTAATTTACCTGTCCTCACAAATTGTTATCCTCATCTTCAGATAATTTGATAGCTTGTGTTTTTTCAAATACTCTAAAATCAAATACAAAAACATTAAAATAAATATAAAAATATTAAGCATACACATGTTTATTAGCTTTAGATATGTGTTTACTTAATGTTAGGAGATAACATATCATTTATTTTCTATATAGACATATATTTCACAGGTACTTGAGTGTGATACATGAAAATAGTAGATACATGATACATGCACATACAGATGTTGGACCTTTCCTTCAACTGTGTGACACATTATGCTAGGGGCATTTTCTTTACTGATCATGATTGATACAGGTTACAATGTTTTATGATTATTTTACATTATCATATTGAGCATATATACTAACACTTACACATGTCTATACTCATTCTTACATATTAAAAAGCATGATATATATGCTATGTTATAGGAGATTTTGATAACACATGCATGTAGGAACTAGTATGATATGTTTATGCTAGTTATTTATATTTCACTTAATCATATTTTCATATGGCTTAGTTGAGTTTATTTCTTGTTTACTACTTTATTTTGACTATGGAAAATTTGAACATGTTCATTGTTTATCGTCCATAGTGTCATCGAGTGTTGTTTCTTTAGTGTGTAGTCATTTGAACTTGTCCTCCCCTTAAGTGTGCAACATTTGAGCATGCCCCTTGTTTGTGGTCTCCTTAGATTCCTTTTACATGACATTGAGTGCTCTTGTGTGTGTGCTTGATTGTTTGTTGAGATTTCATTTGTTACTTCTAAATGTTTCCATAATCCATACCATGCATCTTAAGGCTTGTTTTGATTGGATACTATGAGATTCATTGATATATCTACTTATACATGGTACCACTATATGATTTTTTACTACATGATTGATACAAATATGGCATGACTATCTTATCCTTTTGAGATAAAGTGATTACCAAATTGCATTCTCCTCACCTCAAAAAGGGTTGGAGGTATATCAATGTGGCATATCATAGAGAGACGAGTCTGTACACACATAGTTGGGAGAATTTGTATAATTTTATATAATTTACGTGATTCATTTATACACTTGAGTCAAAATATTATGCATTTAACACTAATTTTCAAAGATTTGGGATAAAGTTTTTCATATTTGTGATAGATAAAATACATAGTTTATAGAGCAGAGTTTACATTTTAATAGATACTTCAAATTGAGACACATTAGAGGTGCATATGCCATGTAAATTCACTAAATCATAGATACATATTCATATTATATACATATTTATATACCAAACTTACCAAGATGCACATATTGATCTTTTCATATCTATAACAATTGAATTATTTGATTAGTGTGATTTAGATTAAATGCCATCGATGGACATAATGACTACTACTCTTTTGTAGGCTGATATGGCTATACCATTTTACTTGGGTGAGACTAGATAAATTGGCTAGATTGGATAGATTATGTCCACACTTAAGTTGTGTAGTTGAAATTCAAAGCCCTCGATGGCCTTGACATAACTTGCCATTGTACCAAATTGGTGGCATGATCACCCTCCAATATTAATCTTCACATATCCAAGTTTCCAACATTCAATTATGAATCCATCTCTCTAGTATTTCAATAAGGAAACATCATCACCAAAGTAAAGTACTAAGGGGTAACATTGTTTCATCGACACATTAGTGTATTCCTTCATCACCCTCTATACCTTCAAGCTTTTAAATTGTTCATTTTCAGACTATTTACACTAACTACACTATTTGTGTTCTTGGTTTTAGGTAATACATAAACACCAAATTTAAATTGGTCTCAAGTTAAAGCAAGGTCTGTTATACACACTAAGGTATACATTTATTTCATTTAAACCTAGTAATCTCATCCTTATGCATTACTAGATTAAAGGGGGGGGGGAATGTAGATACTAAAATCTTATTTTACATGATATTCTAGGCTTGTACACTTGAAAAATACAAATCATGGCTCAAACCTTTAGTTTATGACCTTTTTGTTGTCGTAAGGCTCACATTTTCCATCTCACTATGCCTAACTACTTATCCTGTAATCTGAACTTGATATTATAATGACCCATATCACATGTAGCTCAAAGTCAATATAAGAAATAATTTATATCATACTCTAAAAATTATAGATCCTAAATTTTTTTCTATTTTATAGGACACTACAATCCATATTAGGATACTAATGTCAATATTAATGTCCCAACTCTGACACTAGTGTCCACACCTTTCAAATGGTCAAATTGAAAATATTTAAACATGTATGGTTTGGCCTATGCATTTTATTTAACCCTCCCATGAGATTATTTCAAAAGTGTGGTATAAATATAGATCAAAATCCATTCATTAAGAATCATGCAATATTTAGCAAGCACTTCTCAAGCTCACATTACACTACTAAAAATCACTTGCACAACCGAGATACATTACCCCTTTATTCCCTATATCAAAATCAATCATAGGATTAATCTTCTTATAGGTTTCTTTTAAACACCAAAGGGAAGGTTAACGACTTAACTATGCTCAAATTGATGATTTTTCCATATGGGTCATGTAGAAAAAGTTACAGAGTTTGCTTTAGCTTTGAAGCATAATTGATAATGAAACAAGAAAGTTTTGAATTATTATTCTTGGGTTCTCTATTTTTTACATACAAAGAATGACATTGGTTAGCAGTGACTAATGCCGATTGCAAAAAGACCGATACCAGTCATAAATGTAACTAATGTCAATAAAAAATGGCTAATAATGGTCACCTATGAACCCTTAGGCAAAAAATATTTTGACAAAAACTTTTGTTAGCCCAAGTTAGGATAAAGTCTCCAAAATAAACTTTTGTATCATGCAAATAAAGTTCAAATAGAGACTTAAAAACTCAAAATGACAACTGTAATTTTAAATAAAGCTCTAAAAATGTGATTTTTAGTCATGTTTTTACCTGCAACCTAACTCATGGCGATTAGCCTTGACTGATGCCAGTCACCTAGAACCAATGTTGGTCACTGTGTGACCTATGTATCAATAAAAAACATCAAAAAAATGGAAAAATGAAGCTAAAAATTGATGTTTAAGGATTTTTAATGGCTTTTAAGGAAATCATAGATTTCCAAAGTGTTTTCCTTGCTTGAATGGGATACGTGTTACCACCTGGCATGCCAAGATGTGGAGATGGATTACAAATATGGTTAGATCAAGCATTAGTCATGAAAAACACAAGAAATGTATATGAACATAAAAATCTAGGCCAACCTATTCAACGAGATTTGAAAATGATAATTAATTGAAAATGAAAGAAAGCACATATACATTACCTTCCCAAGAGCATCCCACCATCTAAATGTGGTTCAAAACATGTTTTTCCCCTAGATTTGGTGTTTAAGTCTTCTTCAGCAATGCAAGGCAAAGCTCCTCTATCATCTCAAGAACACCAACTAAACTAGGCTCATGATATGAAATTAATGTTATGCCTATCAATGAAGATATCCTATTATGAATTAAACATAATAATCATCACAAATAAATGGCTTGTGGAGATAATTCTACATAATAATTTTACACAAATGAAGCTTAAAAATGGTGTTTTTAACCTTTCTATTTATAGGTTTTTGAGATTGATCAAAATCAACCATGACCATTAATATTGAGATCAAGATGTGTGGCCATGGATTAATCTAATTATGTAAATAATAAACATAAATATCCTAATAAATATTTGGGAAGAAGGGGCATTAAAGAGGCATGGGAAGCCATAATCTTTATATTTGTTACATTTATGGCTTATGGATGCCACCCCATTGATCATGTCATTTGATAATGCAGATATAAAGAATCAATTTCTAATAAATAAATATTCAATAAATTTCATGGAATTTTTAATCACATAAAAATGGAATTTGTACAACTTGAGCATGACTTGTGACATTCAAACCATAGGTCTTTCCTACTTGCTTGCACAACCCACTAGGCATGTTTTGACTACTTCCTAGTCACCTAAAACCTTTTTGAATCAGTCTTAGCTACCCTGAAATCCTCTCCCAAGCACAAAATTATCTCGTAAGGTACCTATCCCCTTGGAAAATAGTGCCATAAGTTAGATTATAGTGCCAGAACTTAAGTGTCAACTTTCCAATGCTATTATCCAAGTCATTCTTAGCCTCAAATGATCAAATTTCCTCATATCCTTATCCTTTTCCCTATCAGCCTAACCCAAGATCATTAGATTCCCTATAAAATCCTATTCAAGGGTCATTTATAATGGTTGACAATCATTCAAAAGGCACAAGCTAGATATACACTAAGCACATCCAAGCAAATCTTCCTATTCTCTGCATACAACCAACCACTACTATTTCTAACCTACTCAAGCCCCTGCACAATTCATGAGTCATCTCAAGCTTATCCAAATTTTCATAATACTTACATTGCATACATAAGATTGAAAAATACACATTTAATTTTGGAGAACTACATTAACCTTGATCCCTCCTTAGAGTATTTGTATGTAGGCAGCGTGTCGACACATGGGGTGTGGTCATACATTTAGTGCATAATACACACTAACCCCTTTTTCTAGTTGATTCAAGACCACATGTCAAGCCTAAGGAGGAACCAAGACCATAGAGGATAGAATCAATTTCACACAGAGCTTCATGGATGATCAAGACCTAAGATTTTAGACACAAAGCCTCTTGAAGTAGTAGAATATAACCTAGAAAGCTTAGAAGAAGTAGATCAAAAGGACTATATCACTAAAAATAGGACTATAGTGTTGGACCCAAAAATTTTCAATTTTAAATGCTACTATCTAGATAGAAAACAAACTTTTGGGTCTTATTTCTAACATTCTACCCAGTCAACTCAGTAATTTATAGTTCTATAATCCTCTGTCTCAGTCCAAAAATCAACTAAGTTTAATCTCTATCCCCTTGTTTTCTATTTTTAGTAATTAATTGTTCAAATATAGATTTAGCAAATCATTAGGTTAATTTATACATACTATATTCACATATTTTCTATATTAATCTAGATCTCTTTGCTAATTAGGAAATTATTCCTTAGTTTCTCAGAAACAGTAAACCATTTGGTGAACCCGACTTACTTTGAATCTTCACACAAAAACCCTAGAAACCCTAGGGCTATTTATTTTTGATTTTTTCCATATTTTTAAGTTTTTTATAGAATTTAAAAATAAAAAAAACTAAAAATTAAAGTGCAATATTTTCAATAATTGACTAAAACCCTAGTTTCCACATACTAGGTCCTTTTTGCATGAAACCACTTCCAGACCACTAGAAAAAATATTTTGATAATTTAAAAATATTTTCAAAAATTTCCTAATATATTTCAAGTCAAATATACTAATTATCTATAATTTTTTTAAACTATTGCATTAATTTTGAAAAAAAATCATTTCAAATCCTAGTTACATCACTTAATTTCCAATAATTTTCCAAAATATTCCTCTTATTTTTTTGCAAACTTTGATTGAATATTAAAATCAAAAAAACATTTTCAAATTTAAGAGTTCATAGTATTGTGAAAATAATATTCCTAAAAAATTCCTAAGTGTATACACTAGGTCCTATTGCATTTTGAGCTATCACCTTACAAGTTTTGTAGCTTCATATCCTTTTTCATTCAAATCCTAAACTACTATTTTAGACTTTTTCATTTCTTCTATCCAGTACTTTCTAGATTTAACACATTACCTATTAAAACTTATTACAAAACATTGAAATACATTTAAAATTGTTTTCCTACTTGTACAATGGCCTAATATACTAGTTTTGATGAAAATGATAAAAGAGAGCTTCAAGTGCTCTTAACCAAACACCCAGATATTTAAGATGACATGATTAGAATACTACAAAAGGAACAAAAAAGGCAACTAATGGTCAATATTCTCAAACTATAAAGCCACCAGTTGCACATGACACTATTGGGGTAAATATGTCACAACAACCCCCTATAGTAGCCTAACCTTCTTCTATGCCACCAGCTGTAGCTAGTACATATCTATCTCCTGATGTGGCAACCCTTGTGCAAGAGATTCAATCCCTTTAATCCAAGTTGCAAAATCTTGAATAAGGTACCACTAGCTCTACACAACATTAGATTCCATCACTTTATTGCATACACCTTTAGCATGACATATAGTCGTTACACCCTTACCACCTAGATTTGTTGAACCTAAGCTCACTTTTTACGATGGAAAGGGTGATTCAGAGACACATTTGAGAGCCTTTCATGCAGCATGTTTGGATTATGTACCAAATGACTAGATATTAACTAAGCTATTTCTAAGGATCCTCAAGGATTATGCACTATAATAGTTTTATAGTCTACCAAATTAGTCAGTCAATGCATTTAATCCTCTTACCAACATGTTCCTAGCACACTTCAGTATCAACATCGGTGATAAGGTGTCATATTCTGAAATTGCACAACATAAACAAAAGTCAAATGAGCCTCTCATCGAGTATGTTCTTAGATATAAGATCATATTGGCTAAGATGACTAGCCCTATGGTGGATAAGGATTTATAGGACCTCTTCAAATAGAGTCTTATACTAGTTATCCATGAAACAATCATGTTCAAAATATTATTTTCTTTCACTTGATTATTTTACACTTTAAAAGAATGAGAAATCAAACTCATATCAATGGGAAAAATCAAGTACACAAGTGTATCAGATACAACTAATAAGAGTAAAAACAAATTCCAATATAAGGTCAGGTTTAATGACAACAAAGGATAGACTCAAAAAATAGTCAATGTGACTTCAGATCCCCCATAGAGAGTCACATTATCAACACCTCCTCAGTGACCTTTTACAAATCTACCAGTTTCTCCAGTCAGAGTTCTATAAAAGCTACTAGAATGTAATATCATTTCTCTACCCTCTTATTAGAGAAGTTGATCCAATAAAGCCTCTTCCATGGGGATATGATTAGAATGCATTTTGTGACTTTCATAGGGCACCAGACCATACTAAAAATAGATGCATTATTCTCAAGCATAAGATACAAGATTTTATTGATGCCAACTAGATTTATCTAGGTACTTTAGTTAAGCCTCCTCAATTCAAACCAATGTAGGATAAGTCACTTAAAATCTTTTCAAATCCATTTCAATAACATAGAAAGTTAGAGGTATAGGGCACATTAGGTGTACATCATGCATATCAAGAAAATCCTCCACCAGCTACATATAGGGCACTGACAGTCGATTCACATCCATTGAGCCACATGATTAGAACCTTTCATTCCAACCTTCCAATTTGTCCTTCTATCTCCTTTTTTTAGGAAGAGATTATCGAAGATGACAGATTATCATGCACTCTTCATCAGATCTTTTATTCATAATCATCCCATTCACAATGTTCTAATTGATAATGGATCCAGTTTTAACATGTGTACTGTGACACTACTACAACATTTAGGGTATACAAAGTAGGATATCACTTTGACTAACATAGTTATCAATGGATTCAGTAGACATAGTCATACTATATTGGGTGAGATCCTCATTCCATTATAGGTTGGTCCTACATGCATGACCACTGCATTCACTATAGTTCTTAGCATATGAGTTTTTGACATTTTACTTAGTATACCTTGGATACAAAAAATCTAAGTAATTCCATCTATAATGCATTGATACATGAAATTCATTCATGCTAATCAGGTTGTTACAATTACTAGAGTTCCATATGAGTTGTCACTTTTGGTTCCAAAGCCAGTCTTAGTTTTAGTACCAGTTCTAAATCCATTAGTAGTATAGAGGGTCCATACACCTCTATAGCCTTGGGATTTTAAACAACTTCTAGCTTTAATTTTCACACCCAAAGTAGTTTCATTAAGATCTCAAGCATCTACACATTGAGTAAATGTTCAGAGAGCTTCTCCTACTTATAGATGTGTCCATAAAATCCCTATAGTTGCATCTACTTCTTAAAGTTATAGAGGATCCATATAGTTAGTTTCTACTTTACAAATTTCAAAGCATTTATAGCATAGCTTTCAGAGCCTCAGTCTCAACACTTCCATCGTGCTTCATGATCACACATGATTCCACTTTTTGATACTAGACAGTATGATGGGGAGTGTCATTCAAGACTCATTGGTTAGTATCTTTCCTTTGCAATATTTCCTGTACATAGTCTCTTTTGCATGATTGTACATAGATTATTCCAAAAAAAAATATGTCAATTATATGCATCATCTATGTTTTAAATTGCTAATCACTATGATAGACTTACATTACATTATTCTATACTACTTGTCTGTCAATTTATCTATATTACCAAGCTTCACTTGATCTTCTTTGAGTGTGTGCAGTGCATCTAGATCCTTGATTGCTTTACTCCACCTATCAAGAGGTTATCTTAAATCTACATTCTAGTTACATATCGATACATCTACCCACTAGGGGCACACTCTACATGACTACACCATCTAGGTTATGTCATTCTTAAACTACACACTTTAGACATCTTGTTATAGTATGTTCCTTACTTGCTTACATATATATTACATCGATATCCATTATCATTTATCACACTTCTATATTTCTTAGCATATACATTAGTCTTGTATTACGTATCGTGTATACTCTTGCTTCTCACTTTTTATAGTTATATGCATGTTTACTTCTTCTAGTAGTTTACATGCTTCCACTCTTCACTTTGATTAGCTAGATGTGTTTGCAATTTTTAGTTCTTGTTTGCTTCCTATTTGCATTTTAGGACATTTTCCAAATGTCCTTTACTCCTATCTATATGTGTATGGATTTAGACATTTGCCAATGTCCTTTATGTGTGCCTTTCTATGTGCTTATGGCCCTTGTGTCAATCTTTGCTTATTCCTTGTGTGTGTGTATGTAGTATTTAAACTTGCCTTATATGCCTTGCATGATTATTTGAACCCTTGGCCATCCTTGTGTGTTTATTGCTTCTTACTTTGTATGATTATTTTCTTGATCATTTTTCTTTGTGTGCAATGCCATGATTTCAATCATGTATTTACCATGCTTCTTGAATGCCATGATGGACATCATGCTCCATCCCTCCATGCTACTAAAAACTAAAAAATAACACCTTACATTCTATATTTATCTTATGTGCATGCTATTACATTATTATATCTATCTAGGCATACCCCTGTGGATCTAACAATATCTCTTTATAACTTTTTCTATATCTTGAGATCATGAATATCAATACTATATCAAATGTTTTCATAGCTTGACACACTTGCAGGGCTTCTTCTTCTGAGAGTAGTCATTGTAGGGTCTTCATTCTTACCCTCAGAAGAGGGGGTAATAAACAAGGGTTTTTGTCATAGAGATTAATACTCCTACCGGTCAAAAAATGTAGTCTCAAAAAGGTCCAGTCTAGATTCCAAAATTAAGCACAAGCAGGCTAGATCAGGTAGATAGTAGAGAACATAGTCAAATTTTTAGTTTTGGTTTTAGACAATAGCACCAAAAATAGGACTATAGCGTTGTACCCCAAAGTGTCCAATTTTTGGTGCTAGTATCTAGACAACAAAATTTCTATTTTTTTCTAGAATCAGGCAGAGGGGTAAGTTCAGTCATGATTTTACCATAACAGTACAGTCCAAAATCTAATAATTTTCAACACTTTTTCACCTAAAGAATCTAGATATAGGGGGCATCATGTATAGCATGAGGGTTTCTACTTAAAATTCTGACATGGTAGTTGATACAACTTTCAATTTAGAATCTATGTTCTAGACACCAGTTATTGGGGGTAATGTGCACGACACATGGGCCTTTCTATTTTACAAGTTTAGTACATTTTATTGCATGTTCATAGCAATTACATGCCTTACTCCATCTACAAGTGGTTGGTATCACTTTCAAGTAAACTTTCATATAAGTTTACTTCCTAAGTACCTAAGTTTTTGAGTTGATTCTAGTTTTAGGGGGTCCTTTTATATGAATTCTATTCTCCATCTTTAAAAATGGCCAACATTAGCCTAGTTTCTAGTTATATTTGGCTATCTATGATAACATTGTCAGATTACAACACATTCATGGGCTTCATGAGCCATCTCATATGACATTTAGCTTATACCAATATCTTTCTATTTAGTTTCACATCATGAGGCACTGATGGAGCCAAAGGTCTATCTAACCTTTATATTCTTGAGCCACTTATTCAAAAGGTTTGGACACATAGTCCACACATCAATTAACACATACATGATTCATTAAATTTGTATAGTTGGTGATGATGGAGCAAAAGGGCCTACCTTTGGATTCTTGAGCCACTTTCTAGGGGATTGAACACTTAGCTCATCCATCGATATAACTCTTGGTTCAGTATTAATCCAACATCACTCAACACAACCTAACAACATAACATGTTATATATTGGTTCAAATACATGGTGAGGTGTATTCATTCCTCTCTCTTCCTTTCTCTTCCTTTCTCTCTCTTTACCTATCTTTGTACATTATTATTTTAGATATAACATATCTAGTAATAACTAATATACTTTCACTTTTATTATTTTCAGATTCACATAGTACAACATGCTCTCACCATACATAAATCTAACATTACATAACTTCTCAAGCTTAGCCTCACAAGCAAGTTCAGGTACGCTTCTATTTTTCTCCTTTATCCTAGTATTTTGTTTAGATGCATACTTAGAATAATGGGGGGGCAAATGTAATCACATAAAAATTCAATTTGTACAACTTGAGCATGACTTGTTACATCCAAACCATAAGTCTTTCCTGCTTGCTTACTCAATCCACTAGGCATGTTTTCATTGCTTCTCAATCACCCAAAGCTTTCTTGAATCAGCCCTAGCTTCCCTGAACTCCTCTCCTAGCCACAGACCTGTCCCCTAAGGTACCTATACCCTTGGACAATAGTGTCATAAGTTGGACTATAGCGCTGGACCCTAGGGTGTCCAATTTTTAATGTTATTATCCAAGTCACTCTTAGCCTTAAATGGTCAAATTTCCCTAGATCCTTATCCTTTTCCCTATCAGCCTAACACAAAGTCATCTAACCTAGAATCATCAATTTCCCTATAAAATCATGTTCAAGGGTCATTTATAAGGGTTATCAATCATTCAAAAGGCACAATTTAGAAATACACTAAGAAAATTCAAGTAAATCCTCCTATTCTCTGTATATAACCAACCACTACTATTTCCATCCTACTCAAGTTCCTGCACAAGTCATGAGTCATCTCAAGCTTTCCTAGATTTGTATAATACTTGCATTACATACATAAGATTGCATAATACACATTCAATTTTGGAGAAATACATTGGCCTTTATCCCTCTTCAAAGTATTGGTATGTAGGTAGTGTGCCCACACATGGGGTGTGATCATAAGTTTAGTGCATAATACACACTAACCCCTTTTTCCAGTTGATTCAAGACCACTTGTCAAGCCTAAGTAGGAACTATGACCCTATAGGATAGAATTAATTACACACGGAGATTCATAGATGATTGAGACCTAAGATTTTAGACATAGAGCCTCCCAAAGTATCAAAATAGAACCCAAAAATCTCAAAAGAAGAAGATCAAAAGGACTATAGTGCCAAAAATAGGACTATAACACTAAAACCCAAAGTGTCTAGTTTTCGATGCTATTGTCCAAATAGAAAATAGACTTTTGGGTCCTATTTCTAATAGTCTAGCCAATCAGCTTAGCAATTTATAGTTCTGAAATCCTTTGTCTCAGTCCAAAAATTAGCTAAGTTTACTCTCTATCCCCTTATTTTCTATTTTTATTAATTAATTGTTCAAATCTAGATTTAGCAAATCAGTAGGTTAATTTAGACATATTATATTCACATATTTTCTAGATTAATCTAGAAATCTTTATTAATTAGGAAATTAAACCTTAGTTTCTCAAAAATAGTAGAACATAATTCTTACTTAAGCTCATAATTTGGTTTAATTTGCCTAAGTAAGATTAATCAATATTAGTGCAATTATTTGGAAATTGGTGCATAATTAATCAAATTGGTCAGAATGTCATATTATTGGCTTGTAATTTTATTAGATTTGAATTAGAGGATGATGTTAGTTATATATGGATAAATATCCCATATAGGATGTTGTCAACAAAAAATAACACATTCACATGTCATGTACCTTAGAATTTGGTAAAAAAGAGTGATCTAGAGCACCCAAGTGTGACATCATCATTTTGACTCTAAATTATTTGAGAAAAGTTAATAATCACATAAAATACATTGCCCTATTTAGGGATACATTATCCTAAATCGACACTTGTATATGACAAGATCAAACCATTTGGTGCATTTAAGTGACTTTGGCCCAATTTGTGCATTTTCACAATATTTCAAGAAAGATTGAAAATTTCAACATAATGGTGTTAGTAATTATATGTCTACAATTAATTAATATTATACGACACAAGTGCAAAAAGAACCAGTATTGATACAAAAAATAGAGCAAGAAAAGGTTCAAATGATAAAATTAGAGCAATATAATATTCAAAACACAAAACTAGATAAAGTAATGGTAAAAAAAGATCAAGATGAAAAATAAAAATTACAAAATGAACAAGATGAAAATTATTAATTACAAAATCAATGTATTTGAAAGGCAATTTTACAAAAAGAGAAAGAACAAAAGTTAAAAAATCAAACTTGAGATAAGCAAATAAGCATGCTAAGAGTATAATTTATAACAAAATAGGTCAAAAAACAAGAGATACTTGATATTGATAAAGTTTCAAATGTGGTTTTAAAGGGGAAATTAAAAGCCTTTCATCTTATTAGGACCCTTTCACTATGAATGCTCACATAGATGGAAAATAATTTACATATATCAAGGTTTTGGACTATCAAGATACACAAATTTGTTCTATGGCATTTCTTAGCTCTCTTAGAAATAAGTATCAACACTTGGATCAAACTAGTGTATCTAAAACATGCATGGTATCAATAAAGTTAAGATTTTGTTTTACTACAAAATAATGCTATCTTACTTTTAGTGATATTTCAAATCGAAGTGCATACAATGTTGGGTTTGGAGGAACATCATTAAAATCAATAATAACAATGATTGATGGAAACAAAGGTTGCATTAAATTTGATCATTAAGACAAGGTCATTCACATGATAAAAGAGAGATCATATTTATAACAAGACCACTTAAATTAAAATATCTCTCACTCAAAGATAACAAGTAAAATATTAGCAAATAAGCATGATACACTTTCTAATTCTACTATGCACATATATGGCACATTTTGTTCAAGAAATGTTATTAATTTACCTCTCCTTATATATTTTTATCCTCATATTGAGATAATTCAATATCTTGTGTTTTTTAAACACTCTAAAATCAAATAAAAAAAACATTTAAATAAATAAAAAATATAAAAATATTCAACATACACATTTTTACTAGCTTTTGCATATATGTTTACTTAATGTTAGTAGATAACATATCATTTATTTTCTATATAGACATATGTTTAATTGGTACATGCATACACTAGAGACATGATACATGCACATACAAATATTGGACCTTTCCTCCAATCATGTGACACACTATGTTAGGGGCATTTGCTTTATTGATCACGATTGATACATGTTACATTGTTTTATGATCACTTTACATTATCATATTGAGCATATATACGAATACTTATACATGTATATAATCATGATTACATCTTTAAAAACATTATAGATATGTTATGTTATAGGAAATTTTGATAACACATGCTTTTAGAACTAGTATGATATGTTTATGTTGGTTGTTTATATTTCACTTATTCATCTTTTCACATGGCTTAGTTGAGTGTATTTCTTGTTTGCTACTTTATTTTGACTTTGGAACATTTGAACATGTTCATTATTTGTTTTCCACAATGCCATTGAGTTTTTTTTCTTTGGTGTCCAGTCATTTGAACATGTCCTCCCTTTAAGTGTGCAACATTTGAACATGCCCCTTGTTTTCGGTCTCCTTAGACCCCTTTTACATGACATTGAGTGCTCTTTTTTGTGTGCTTGATTGTTTTCTAAGCTTATGTTTGTTACTTTTAAAAATTGCAATGATCCATACCATGCATCTTAGGTCTTGTTGTGATTGGATATTATGAGCTTTATTGATACATCTACTTATACATGGTACCACTATATGATTTTTTACTACATGATTGATACAAATATGGCATGGTTATCTTATCCTTTTGAGATAAAGTGATTACCAAATTGCATTCTCCTCACCTCAAAATTGGTTGGGGGTATATCATAGAGAGATGAGTCCATACACACATAGTTGGGACAATTGGTATAATTTGATATAATTTACGTGATTCATATATACACTTGGGTTAAAATATTATGTATTTAACACTAATTTTCAAAGATTTGGGACATTTTTTTTCATATATACCTTTCCTCTAACTGTGTGACACACTATGTCAGGGGCATTTGCTTTATTGATCATGATTAATACAGGTTACAATGTTTTATGATCATTTTACATTATCATACTGAGCATATATACTAACACTTACACATGTCTATACTCATGTTTACATATTAAAAAACATGATAGATATGCTATGTTATATGAGATTTTGATAACACATGCATGTATGAACTAGTATGATATGTTTATGCTAGTTGTTTATATTTCACTTAATCATCTTTTCATATGGCTTAGTTGAGTTTATTTCTTCTTTACTACTTTATTTTAACTGTGGAACATTTGAACATGTTCATTGTTTATTTTCCATAGTGCCATCGAGTGTTGTTTCTTTAGTGTGCAATAATTTAAACTTGTCCTCCCCTTAAATATGCAACATTTGAGCATGCCCCTTGTTTATGTCTCCTTAGATCCCTTTTACATGACATTAAGTGCTCTTGTGTGTGTGCTTGATTGTTTGTTGAGATTTTCTTTGTTACTTCTAAATGTTTCCATAATTCATACCATGCATCTTAAGGCTTGTTGTGATTGGATACTATGAGATTCATTGATACATCTACTTATACATGGTACCACTATATTATTGTTTACTACATGATTGATACAAATATGGCATGACTATCTTATCTTTTTGAGATAAAGTGATTACCAAATTGCATTATACTCACCTCAAAAGGGGTTAGGGGTATATCATTGGGGCATATCATAGAGAGATGAGTCCATACACACATAGTTGGGAGAATTGGTATAATTTAATATAATTTAGGTGATTCATATATACACTTGGGGTAGAATATTATGCATTTAACACTAATTTTCAAAGATTTGGGGCAAAGTTTTTCATATATACCTTTCCTCTAACTGTGTGACACACTATGTTAGGGGCATTTGCTTTATTGATCATGATTAATATAGGTTACAATGTTTTATGATCATTTTACATTATCATACTAAGCATATATACTAACACTTACACATGTATATACTCATGCTTACATATTAAAAAGCATGCTAGATATGTTATGTTATAGGAGATTTTGATAACACATGCATGTAGGAACTAGCATGATATGTTTATGCTGGTTGTTTATATTTCACTTAATCATCTTTTCATATGGCTTAGTTGAGTTTATTTCTTGTTTACTACTTTATTTTGACTGTGGAACATTTGAACATGTTCATTGTTTATTTTCCATAGTGCCATCGAGTGTTGTTTCTTTAGTGTGCAGTAATTTAAACTTGTCCTCCCCTTAAGTTTGCAACATTTGAGCATGCCCCTTGTTTGTGGTCTCCGTAGATCCCTTTTACATGACTTTGAGTGCTCTTGTGTGTGTGCTTGATTGTTTTTTGAGCTTTTCTTTGTTACTTCTAAATGTTTTCATAATCCATACCATGAAACTTAAGGCTTGTTGTGATTGGATACTATGAGATTCATTGATACATCTACTTATACATGGTACCACTATATGATTTTTTACTACATGATTGATACAAATATGGCATGGCTATCTTATCTTTTTGAGATATAGTGATTACCAAATTGCATTCTACTCACCTCAAAAGGGGTTGGGGGTATATCATTGGGGCATATCATAGAGAGATGAGTCCATACACCCATAGTTGGGAGAATTGGTATAATTTAATATAATTTACGTGATTCATATATACACTTGGGTTGGAATATTATGCATTTAACACTAATTTTCAAAGATTTGGGACAAAGTTTTTCATATATACCTTTCCTCTAACTATGTGACACACTATGTTAGGGGCATTTGCTTTATTGATCATGATTAATACAGGTTACAATGTTTTATGATCATTTTGAATTATCATACTGAGCATATATACTAAAACTTACACATGTCTATACTCATGCTTACATATTAAAAAGCATGCTAGATATGCTATGTTATAGGAGATTTTGATAACACATGCATGTAGGAACTAGCATGATATGTTTATGATGGATGTTTATATTTCACTTAATCATCTTTTCATATGGCTTAGTTGAGTTTATTTCTTGTTTACTACTTTATTTTGACTGTGGAACATTTGAACATGTTCATTGTTTATTTTCCATAGTGCCATCGAGTGTTGTTTCTTTAGTGTGCAATAATTTAAACTTGTCCTCCCCTTAAGTTTGCAACATGTGAGAATGCCCCTTGTTTGTGGTCTCCTTAGATCCTATTTACATGACATTGAGTGCTCTTGTGTGTGTGCTTGATTGTTTGTTGAACTTTTCTTTGTTACTTCTAAATGTTTCCATAATCAATACCATGCATCTTAAGGCTTGTTGTGATTGGATACTATGAGATTCATTGATACATATACTTATACATGGTACCACTATATGATTTTTTACTACATGATTAATATAAATATGGCATGATTATCTTATATTTTTTAGATAAAGCGATTACCAAATTGAAGTGATTACCAAATTGCATTCTACTCACCTCAAAAGGGGTTGGGGGTATATCATTGGGGCATATCATAGATAGATGAGTCCACACACACATATTTGGGAGAATTGGTATAATTTTATATAATTTACGTGATTCATATATACACTTGGGTCAAAATATTATGCATTTAACACTAATTTTCAAAGATTTGGGATAAAGTTTTTCATATTTGTGATAGATAAAATACATAGTTTATAAAGTAGAGTTTACATCTTGATAGATACTTCAGATTGAGACACATTAGAGGTGAATATACCATGTAAATTAATCAAATCATAGATACATATTCATATTATATACACATTTATGTACCAAACTTACCAATATGCATCGATTGAGATTTTACTATCTATAACAATTGGATACTTTAATTATTTTACTTTAGATTCAATGCCATTAATGGAATTAATGACTAATACTCTTTTATAGGATGAGATGGCTACACTATTTGACCTGGGTGAGACTAGATAGATTGGCTAGAATTGATATATTATATACACACTTAAGTAAAGTAAAGTACCAAGGGGTACCATGGTTTTATTGACACATTAGTGTATTCCTTCATCACACTCTATACTTTCAAGCTTCTAAATTATTCATTTTTAGACTATTTACACTAACTAAACTATTCATGTTATTGGGTTTAGGTAATACATAAACACTGAATTCAAATTGGTCTCAAGTTAAAGTAAGGTGTGTTATACATACTAAGGTATACATTTATTTCATTTAAACCTAGTAATCTCATCCTTATACATTACTAGATTAAAGGGGGGAATGTAAATACTAAAATATTATTTTACATGATATTCTAGGTTTGTACACTTGAAAAATACAAATCATGGCTAAAACCTTCAGTTTATGACCTTTTTGTTGTTTTAAGGCTCACATTTTCCATCTCACTATGCCTAACTACTTATCCTATAATCTGACCCTAAAATTATATTAACCCCTATCATATGTAGCTCATTGTGAGTATAAAAAATAATTTATATCATACTCTAAAAATTATAGATCCTTAAAAAATTTCTATTATGAAGGACACTATAATCCATATTAGGACGCTAATATTGATATTAGTATCCTAACTCTGACACTAGTCTCCACACCTTTCAAATGGTCAAATTGAAAATATTTCAACATGTATGGTTTGGCCTATGTGTTTTATTTAACCCTCCCATGAGATTATTTCAAAAGTGTGGTATAAATACAAATCAAAATCCATTCATTAAGAATCATGAAATATCTAGCAAGCACCTCTCAAGCTCACACTACACTACTAAAAATCACTCGCACAACTGAGCTACATTGCACCTTTAAAAATATTGTTTGAAATTATACGTGTCCATATTTAGCATATTCTCATATTCAAAATATTTATCAGAATATTATAAATTTGTATTCATTTATTGGCCTGCTTTTAGAATAGCTTACTCCATAGTTGATTAGGCTATTCCCCCTGCCCTTAATTCCAAAAAAGGTTAAACATATAATATCTCTCCATGTAGATTAAAAATATGTGATAAAATAATTAAGGGTGTGGAAAAATAAATATAAATTAGAGGGAATAATTCAATGTGTTTGTGGAATTAAAATTGAGACATTTTAAGAGTAAAAGACATTGTATGATCCCATGCCTATGAGGTAATAAAAACTAGTCATGTGTGTCACTCATATTAGGGATGATAAGGCTGAATTACAATAAAGATTTGGAACTTAGAGAAGATATTTTTGTGACCAGCATGCACCAATTCCTTTTAAAGAATTGAATTCCCCCTTTTAAAATTGAGATACAAATGTTTTTGTAATATTCATCCTTGTCTTAATTTTTTCCAAGTTATGAACTAAACTAGAAGGTAGAAGAAGAGAAATTAAAATTTACTCTTCAGTTAATATCATGACATTTCCATAGTATAATTAAATTTGAGTTTAAATGATCACATAGTCTTTCATATACCCTATTGAATCCTTAAGACATTTATTGGCAACTTTAAAATATTTATCCTTAGTCTATAATTCACATATTATTCTCCCTCGTATTCCTAATGTTTTATCATTAGATGCAATCATGGGTTTTTTTAAGTGTAATGTGTAGGTAAAGGGGTGGATGCATGTGACTATAGATTGGATTTTAAATTTCATTAGATATGTGCAGCCCAATGGAGACACATCATTAGTAAAAGATAATTTTTCTATGACTCTGTGGCCATTGGATGAATACATTATGTTTTTTATTTTTTATTTTTATTTTTTTAAATGATTTTTGCATATTTATTTATTGTTACTTTTTATAATATAAATGTGATTTATATCTTATTATTTTTGTAAAGTCAAGGGATGGATGTAAAAATGAATTGAGTTGAAACTAATACGTTAATGATTCCATAGGCTATATTTTAACCATTTTTAAATAAAAGGGGAAGTTTGTGACTCTATCACTATGTAATTGTGGGATGATCACCATGTGTTTTTTCCCTAAGCCATATGTTTTATTAAAAATTATCTATATTTTATTAATGTATATCTAAATATTATGTGAAAATTTACTATGTTTGTGTGTAGGATAATATGTATACATCAGACATATGTAAAATGAAATCGATATACTAATGTGTCTATGGGTTCTATGATTCATTACTTGGAATCTTATGAACTTCATGAGTTCATGAATTGAATAAATTAGTGATCACCATGTGTCTTGATATTAGTGGATAATGATTAGAAAAAGTGATGAGGACTTTGAATTGACATTAAAACTCATTCAACATGATGATACAACATATATATATATACAATGGAAAAAGGGTGACTATATTGTGAAAAGTGGAACTATTAAGTAAAATCAATAAATTTATGTGTTTTCAGAATGCAAAGATAATTTTAAGACTACAAGGTGTTAGGTTGTGGAGCTAATAGCTTCAACTATGCAGACATGGAGGAGGTTGCTGAAGTTCTAGAGACACCGACGTTGGCAGTATAACCGACGTCAGTTATGATGAATGCAGAAGGCAATCAACATCAGTAGGGAGTCAACCGATGTCAATTAGCACCAGACAGATAGGGACCGACGTCGATCGCCTGTAGCGGTTCCAGAACTATTTATTACACGGACAGTTAGTTCGTTGAACTGAGTGTTTGCATGTAAAGGCTATTTCGAGTCTTGAGCTACGTGGATAATTATAGTAAACTAAGAGTCTAAGTTATTGTTTAAGTCTGGGATCTATTTATAGACCCATTGGCATGTATTGTAATTATGAGCTGAAAAAGAAGGCAAGGAATATCCTTCCATTGTAAGATCATTGAGTTGCAGGTTGTTGCAAGCTCATAGGAGATCTACATGTGTAAGTAAGGTCTATTGAATTACAGGTTGCAGGTTCATGGGAGATCTAATTGAAGTACTTTAGAGTGCTTGGTACTGGCAGGGTTATTACTGACTAGTTGGAGAGGTGAACACCAATTTTATGTGTGTGTTGTGTGTTGGGACCGTTTTTGGTAGGAGAGTGAACTCTTGAAGAAAATTACTGAACACTTGAGGTGTGGGAAGCTTCTGAGAGTTGTGGAGAAGAAGTGGCATCTTCTTTATTGTATTTTCTTTTTGAATGAGTATTAATACAAGATAGTGTATTGTCTCTCATATTCTGTGCTATTTGTGAATTCTAGTTACTTGTACTTCTGGATAATTCTGCATGTTTAATTACTTGTATTTGGTAATCATATTGTGCTCTTTCTGAGGAGCAAGATCCTAACAAGTGGGATCAGAACAAGGTGTGTTGTTCTTGGATTCCCCAACAACTGGTATCATAGCTTTTGATTGGGATACTAACAGGTTGTATTAGATCTGGTTAGTGTGTGTTGATTACAGGTTACTCATAGAGGTTTCTATTTGAGTGGAAGTAGAGCAATGGCAGAAGAAAGTAGACTACGAATGGAGAAGTTTAATGGCAAGAACTATCAATTATGGAGGATGCAGATTGAAGATTATTTATATCAGAAAGATTTGTACTTACCATTGGGTGGAGTTGATTGTAAGCCCTGGGATATGAAGGATGAATAATGGGAGGTTCTTGATCGAAAGGCTCTGGGATCTATAAGGTTGAGCCTTGCATCATCTGTGATTTCCAACTTATCACACGCTAAGACAACGGTAGAGTTGATGGAATCTTTGGCAAGTTTATATGAAAAACCCTCAGCTTCAAATAAGGTATTTCTTATGAAGCAATTATTTAATTTACAAATGTTGGAAGGTGGATCTGTTCATAGTCATCTTAGTGATTTCCATGGTTTGGTAAACCAGTTAAATTGAGTCAATATTGTTTTTGATGATGAAATTAAGGCTCTCTTAATCTTATGTTCATTACCTAAAAGTTGGTAGAGTTTGGTAATGGCAGTTAGCAATACTGTGTCTACTTCAAAAATCTTAAAAGTGGATGATGTTGTGAGTGTAATCTTGAATGAAGAGATATGCAGGAAAAGCACAGGTGAATCATCAAGAAATGCTTTGAGTATGGAAAGCAGGGGAAGGCAAAGAGAGAAGATCAAGCGTGGGAGATCAAGGTCAAAGATAGGCAGGAGATCCAAGTCTAGGTATGGCAGAATAACCTACTGGAAATGTGGAAAGTAAGGGCGCTTAAAGAGAGATTGCAGGTCGATTGAAGATCAGCATGAAGGACATGAAGAAGCAGGTGATGTAGGTATTATTGCACAGGATGCTCTGGTATGTTCTTTGGATAAATTAGAATCTTGGGTTTTAGATTTTGGTGTCTCTTTTCATGCATCCCCAAATAGGGAATTTTTTCATGAGTATGTCTAGGGTAACTTTGGAGAAATTTGTTTAGGGGATGGTAAGCCTTGTCAGATGGTTGGCAAAGGGAAAGTGAAGCTGAAATTGCAGACAGGTAACACATGGGTGTTGAAAGAGGTCATGCATGTCCCAGTTTTGGAGCGGAATTTGATTTTTGTAAGAAGTTTGGGTGATGAGGGTTGCACAGTAACTCTCATAGCGGACTCTTGGAAGGTTACCAAGGGTGCACTTGTTGTAGCAAGAGGTAAGAAAGTAGGTACACTTTATCTATCGACTTGTATTATTGATTCTCTTTTTGGGTTATCTACTTCAGCTGTAGATTCGAAGATGTGGCTTAATAGACTTGGTCACATGAATAAGAAGGAGATGAATGTTCTTGAGTCAAAGGGTATGCTTTTGGATTTGAAAAGCATGAATTGAGATTTTTGTATTTAGAAGAAGAAAGTAACGTTTCTTGAGGAATCTAATGTTTGTGACAAGATTAGGAAAGCCTTGGTTTTCAAAGAGAAGGTGACAGATAGAGATCAGTAAAAGGGGCTGAAGAATTCTAAGCAAATCAAGGGTGATTTGGACAAGGGTTTGATCCAAAAGGAGCTCGCGGGTAGAAGTTATTTCTCACAAGAAAAACACAGAGACCAACGTCGACTAGAAAACTAACATCGACATCTAGACAGGGACCGATGTCAGCTATGTGCAGCCCAATGTCAGTAACTCAAGGATAGATAAACATCGGCATCGATCAGGGGGAACCGACGTCGGTGATGAGGCAGTCACATGGAACCGATGTCGGTCAGATGTAGACTGAGATGTGACCGGCATCGGTCACTAAGACAAATTTTTGGTGGACAGCAAGCTGTCAAGGAGTCTCAAGCGCCCATATGGAGGACTTAAAGGGTAAGTAAGCCTCAAATTCATCATTTCCCTTCTTGACACTACTTGTTGCTCACTGATGGTAAAGAAATAGGAAGTTGTTAAAGAAGTAGAGCAGGTAGAAATAGGAAATAGTGGGAGCTTGGAATGGATGAAGGATGTGATTCCTTGGAGAAGATACAAATGGGAGTTTTGGGTGGAGTTGCCAGCTGGAAGTAAACACTGAGAGATGAATGGATGTTCAAGATAAAGAAGAGTGGGAATGGATATGTGAGATAGAAGGCCAGGGTATATGGTCTTGAATAAGCTGGAGGACAATGGAGGTTTGATCATTGTGTTTCTCTTTACCAGGTTGGATAATATTAGCTACATTATACTGTTACTGTATGATGTGTTTGTTGCAGGGTTACATATACAGGGAGTTACTGAACTAAAGGTAAAGCTAGTTCAGAGGTGTGTCATGAGGAATTTGGGAGCAACAAGATTTTTTGGCATGAGTGTGTTCTAGGGACATGGAAGGTCACATGTTGACTTTGTTTTAGGATGATTGTGTGAGACTGATTAGCACGCTGATGGTTGGACAGTTCACAGAACAGTGTCTTGATTCACATAATGAGGTTAAGTGCATGGTATGTACTATACCTGAGTTTTCCCAAGCAGTGGGATTTGTCACAAGTTTGGAGCCAATCCTAGAAAGAAGCACTGGAGGGTAGTTCAGTGGATTCTTAGAGGGACCAGCAGCAGGTGCACATGCTATGCAAGGTCAAGTTCTTTCCTACATGGTTTGTAGATGTGGATGTGGCAGGTGATTTGGATGATAGGTGTTGCACCATAGAATTTGTGGTGGTTGGTCTTCAAGAGTGATCTTGAAGAGGGATACAAAGCCAAGGGAATAAACTAGATGATGTACATGTATAGGTATAGTTGTAGCTATTTATCTCCAAGTGGGAGATTGTTAGGTTGTGGAGCTAAAAGCTTCAACTATGCAGACATGGAGGAGGTTGCTGAAGTTCTAGAGACATCGACATTGGCAGTATAACCGACGTCAGTTATGATGAATGCAAAAGGCAATCAACATCAGTAGGGAGTCAACTGACGTCGATTAGCACCAGACAGATAGGGACCGACGTTGATCGCTTGTAGCGGTTCCAGAACTATTTGTTACACGGACAGTTAGTTCGTTGAACTGAGTGTTTGCATGTAAAGGCTATTTCGAGTCTTGAGCTACGTGGATAATTATAGTAAACTAAGAGTCTAAGTTGTTGTTTAAGTCTGGGATCTATTTATAGACCCATTGGCATGTATTGTAATTATGAGCTGAAAAAGAAGGCAAAGAAGATCCTTCCATTGTAAGATCATTGAGTTACAGGTTGTTGCAAGCTCATAGGAGATCTACATGTGTAAGTAAGGTCTGTTGAATTGCAGGTTGCAGGTTCATGGGAGATCTACTTGAAGTAATTTAGAGTGCTTGGTACTGGCAGGGTTATTACTGACTAGTTGGAGAGGTGAACACCAATTCTGTGTGTGAGTTGTGTGTTGGGACCATTTTTGATAGAAGAGTGAACTCTTGAAGAAAATTAATGAACACTTAAGGTGTGGGAAGCTTCTGAGAGGTGTGGAGAAGAAGTGGCATCTTCTTTATTGTATTTTCTTTCTGAATGAGTATTAATACAAGATAGTGTATTATCTCTCATATTCTGTGCTACTTGTGAATTCTAGTTACTTGTACTTCTAGATAATTCTGCATGTTTAATTGCTTGTATTTGGTAATCATATTGTGCTCTTTCTGAGGAGCAAGATCCTAACAAGTGGGATTAGAACAAGGTGTGTTGTTCTTGGATTCCCCAACACAAGGCATTTTATGACTCTATTAATCTGACCTAATTAGAAGAGGACCCATGTCTCACTTTAGTTGGACATGGTAAAGGTATAATATGATAGAGCTTAGAATCTCGATGGAGATAAAACTGAATTAATAATCCAATGCATCAATGGGAAGGAAAATATAGATCATAATAGACATTGTAATCCATGCATTCTATGACCATGAGGTTAACATAATTTGACATGTGGATGACTAAGATTCTCTATTGGATATTAAGGTCATATATTCCCTAAATTCCAAACTACAATGCATATTATAAAGGGTAATAAATAACAAGATAAAAAGGTTGTTATTTGTTATCAATTCATAATTTTTAATGGTTTTATGATGTGAAAAAGTCACCTTTTGGTTTTTTAATCATAAAATAAATGCATGTAAAATTAATATATCCAAAATTAAATACATGTGACTTCTATTAATAACAATTTTTCACAATAAAAAGATGAGATCATTTCAAAAGTTCAAAAGGAAAAAAATGAATTAAATTTATAGATTGTGGTCATTTAATTCCATTCAATTCACTAAAGTATCACTGAGAGTGTGAGATGGCCTAGATGGACATAACCTCTTCTTCATTTGAATATCATTAGGAGTTTAAAGACACGATATTTACTCCTTGCATTATTGAATATGAGCATTATAATATTGTTTTCCATGAAATAGAGTAATCTTGCATGATATCTGATGACAAAGATGCAAGACTAGATGAACAAGTGTATCAAAATGATTTAGTTGTAATATATAAGGATAGTCTACATTAGGATATGGTAAAACTCAAGGATTTCCTTTCATATATCTCTTACATTATCTTTTTGTAAAGTGTGTTTTAAAATATGATGTATTTTTATCTTCAAACCTAAAGAATAAAGTGGCTTATATTTTAGGGGTAACCTTTGATAATTACTAAAAATTAATTGAGCCTTATTTAAATTATAACTAAGAAGTTTCCATGGAATGGATGGAATATAATGACCTAATGGAGGTAGCAAAGACTAAGAAAATGACACAAACTGTTGGGTTAACAAAAGTGATATTGACACCTACACCCTTACGATCTTCAGGTGAGGGGTTTGAACTAGAATTCCATTTATGAATAGGTTATATGGAGCCTCATCATACATCACATGAATAAAATTTGGGAGCCTTTATTGACCATGATCATAAATGAGAGAAAGAAGTCAACCCGAAATGAAATTATTTCATATAATTTGAAACAACTCTGAGGATGAAAAGAAGGTCATAATTTCTACATGATCTCATATATTTTAGATATCTACTATGCCACATTTAAATTTCACCAGACATAATTTATAAAAAAGGCTAAATTATTCCATTTCCCCCATTCATTTCCAATATAAAAATATTATACATGTACCACTTCTAAGAATGCATGAAGGAGATTTTTAATTACTTATACCATCATATACACCTCACCATAAATGAACATCCCATGCCTATTATATTATAGGAAATGAAAGGATATATTAAGGATATTTAGGTCTCTTTGTATTATTAATTATAGATAATAATTAAGATTGAAGGAATTTTGGTCTCACCTCTCAAACTCCCAAACTATGTACTAGACAAGCTCGCTGCATAAGAAATTTCATACCATTTTCCCATTGTTTGTAAGATGATAAATTAGAGTTCATATCCACCCACATCATTAAAAATATAATAAAAATTTACAATACATGTCCTCTTCACAAATTTTTAGTATATAGAGCTTAATTTAAGCTAGATGATCATGTGCTTAGACATTGGGACCCTAATGGAGGAGTGTTCAAGCATATATAATTGCTACGAGGGAAATTCAATGTGGTAAATCATCAAAATTTACACCCAAATGACCTATATTTTATGTATCCAAAAAAATATGCTAAAGTGAAGTTAAAAATAATGGCAACATGATTACTCACTCCTCCCAAAAAACAATAACCTTAAAAATAACAATCTCAAGGGATTGAAAAGAGACCTTATGCTTAATTACCTCAAGTAAAAGTTGAACCATAGGAGACATACCCATGTCTCAATAAGAAGTTACTACATGGACTTACTTTATCCCCACCTTCAATAACTTATCCAATGGTAACATCTAATCAGGTAATGAGGCTTCCTCTTATTTCTCCTACTTCTATGACATTTGTTGTTTTTATGACTAGAACCTTACTTTCTACTTATTTGAGAATGGCTTCACCTTCTACTACCCATGTTCCTAGTGGAATAATTAAAATGAGGCTACATGTTTCTTTTAGTGTTTGTATGACACCTAGGATCACCCAACTCTATAGTCACTCAACTATTGTGCCTAAATCTAGATCTAGTAATCAAAATTTTGGGCTACTTCTAAACCAATTGTGATTAAAACTAAGGCCACCATTATAGCCACTCAAATTTAGTTAGTTATCAATGTTATTATTAGTGTTTCAATGACCTTTTTTATTTTTAAGTGCTATGTTTTCTACTTCCCTTCATTAGTTTCAATAGCCCCTATTGCTAAACCCATTATTGAAACTTGTGCATGTTCACATAGTGTAAATTGACCATTTTTTTTATGATTACATAAATTATTCCTATAATTCTAATTGTGGTCCCAAATACAATAGAGATGAGTTATATAGGGCCTAATGATTTCCCCATTCTAAAAATGTTAGAGGTCCTTATGAATACTCCAACATCATCTTCCACTCACACTATTTTATCAAATTTTGGGGAAACTAGAGATGATAAACCCTAATTAGAGATTTTTTAACACAAAATTCAAATGTTACAGTTATGAAATAAATAACAAAAACTAATTTATAACTTACTAAACTTGGAAATATACTAAATTAGGAAATTACTAATAAAAATATAAACTTAGTTAAAAAATTGAGATGTAGATTGTATCTAGAATTGAAACTAACTGGGAGGTTGTGTTGACTGAGTGAAGATCTAGAACAAGACTTTGTAGGTTTTTGGATAGAAGTGTTATAACTAGACATGCGAGTAGTGTGGTGTTATCTGTATGGAGTTCCAGTGTCTAATTGGGGGTAGAGCTCTTATATTTCTATGGTAGGTTCACCTTCACATGTGTGCTTTTTGGACTACACAGGAGCTTTTGATCCATTACAAAAACCATTATGTATCTTCTTTTCACTTGCAACCCTAGATCAATATATCAAGAGGAAAGATGAAATCATGGGTAAAAATGGGATAGTGGTTGAATTTTTTCTTGACCTCAACACTACATATGTTGAGTGATGCCTACATGTTTTACTTCAAAGAGGGATCAAACTCCATGCAGTTATTTCATGCTATGATGGTGTGTGTGACACACTAGTATAAAATGCTAGTTAGTGAAATCCTAATGTGATTAAGTTCTTAAATTATGATTTGTGAACTTAGAAGTGTATTCAAATTTTATCTCAGGGATACTAGGGCTATATATAATTATAATTGGGAGAAAGAGGGGATTTTATCTCTTGTGCAACTAGAATTCTGGTGTTTTTTAGTGTGGAAGCCTCTTGTGTGAAAAATGACTTGAAATGTGTATTTATAGTGATAAATAATAAATTCATTTAGATGGAGATTGATAAAATTGTAGGATGACCTATTACATGAATTTGAATTTGGGGAAAAAATTGTTATTTGGTGTGAGGACAAGAGTGGTGGAACTAGACACTCTCAAGGATAGTTATTATCCAATTAGGGAATTGTTGTCCAAGTGGCATAAACAAATTATCTAAGTGTAAATAAAAGTATATGGGTGAGCCTAAAATATTTTTCATGAGGAATAGGGACATTTTGGACTCATTGTTTTGATTATAAAAATGGGTCATCTGTGCATAAAGTAAATGAAAGTGGTCAAAAGGACCTAAAATAAGGTATGAGCTAAGCGTGTAAAAAGGGTGGTCACAAGTGCATTATTTTAGCTTAAATGTTAATTTAAGTGTTTATAATTTCCCCCATTTTATTCTAGTAATGTATTAAATTAAAAGCAATAAAGTAAAAGGAAAGTACGTACCTGAACTTACCTATGAAATGTAATCTTGAATGTAGGCCACAATGTTGAATTGTGCTTCACACAAAATTATAATGAAACATGTATAAATTTGTCCTTAAGATAAAAATAAATAAGTAAAGATAATAAAAAATATAAAAATGAATGAATACTTTTAATTGGGTATGTTAACCATTATGTTTTCTAGTGAAAAATTGGTGACTATAGAGGGTAGGACCCTTGGAGATTTCTTCTTCATTAAAAAGATTGATTGGATTGTGCATGCCCCAGTCCTCATTGATAGGTGACTATAATTAATATCTCAAGGTGTGCTTGAATACATAATTGCATACCTAAAGTGGTGAAGTATTATTGAAATCCCTGTATGAATTCCAATAAATTGTTCAAGTGAAAAAAGGTGAACCAACCACTATAGATGAAATAAGGTTCATTTTGGTGTAAAAATAATGCAAAAAAAACTAGTATAATTTGGGTTTGATGTATAAAACATGGAAAATAGAAATAATTTCCATTACATCTATGAAACTAGTGAAAAATTGAGTAAGAAGGAATTCATATGCCACACACATGCCCTTAATCTGATGAGTGAATATGTATATAGATACTGAGACTAAATAATAACTAAAATTTTGATCAAAAACCCATGTGCTAACCTATAACACATGTCATAGATGATGCCCCCAAATTAATAAAATATGAGACAAACATGAGTATTTTTTAAAAGTCTATGACAAGGTACCTATTTCTAATTATTATTTACCACCTAAGATTCTGAGAATTTTTGAAAGTGACTATTTTCTACTTGCTAGGACAAAAATGAGGTGCACTCTTGTCTTAATGGATCATTCATATCTAAAAATGATTTCTAAGTGATTTTTGGGTATGCAAATTAGTTGAATATTTAATAATTTTAAAACTATGTGTGTATACTACACTATAGGGGCTTATTCTTTAGGACAAGACACAATACATCCCCCTCTTTTGAGGTGAGTTATTGAACCTTTGTAATAACTTAACTCAAAATAAAAATTTATGTAAGAGATGTTATGAAAAATATGAGTAGTAATGATAACATGGATGAGAATAACATCATAATATATATAAATCAATCAAAATATTAATTTGAGATGCATGTAAAAACAAACATACATAGTGATTTTGTCAAGATAAATTTTTGCAATTAGGCATGTAAATAAGTGATTAAAAATGAGTAATGAAAGGTATATATCTAATTAGGGAGAGATGCATTACATCCATCATGGAGTAAAAGAGTTTAGAAGATTCATGATGTCCATCATGGCATTGAAAATTGAGAAAAATAAACAAATAAGTGTCATGGCCACAACACACACCAATAAAGATTACCCACAAAACACACAAAGCATGTAATAGAAGGCCAAGGGTCCACATACAAGGGGAATGTCCAAATTTCACTCATACACATAGAAACATAAAATTAAGGCATTGATCCACATAAATGACATATTTAAATGTCCTCAATACAAATAGATAATATAGACAAGACATGTAACAAACATGAAAAGTATGTATGAATACAATTAGTTGATCAACCTAAGTAATTTTTAACACTATTTAATAACTTAGGTAACTGGTGAAATATAAATGTGTGAAGAAGTGATAAATATTGGTAGATTTTATGCAATGTAAAAAATTGGGATATGAAAAATAAGGGATAACCAAACAAGGATAAAACTTATGTGAAAGATACCCTTAGTGAGCATGTTGAAGTATAGACAAGTTAAAAGATGCCTATGTATGGTTTGAATATGAAAACTAATAGGCTATGCTCATTGAGATATGAATAGTGAAATAAGACATTAGTGCAAGGTGATTCTATCTTAATAGGGTGCTTTTGTCTGTTTAGTGTTTCTAAGTCTAAGAGAGTGAAATAACTTGCATTTGGTCTTGGGAATGGTAACCTGTATGCTCTACATCCTGTCATGTACACTTGTGAAGCATATATGATTTAAAATTGGATATAAATAAGTACTGAATAACTAATATATGAACTAACTCATGTACATTAACTAAACATAAGCATGCATAGGTCATGATTTTTGAATTCTATAGAATACTTTAATTCTTTTTTAGATGTGTTAATTAAAAAAGACAAAAATAAAGAGAATGATACTAACCAATGAGTCCTACAAAGGAATCACAATCAATGGGCCTTGTATGTAAGATAGGAATGGTAACTATCTACGAATAGAAGGGGATATATTATTTCTACTAAACTAAGCTAAATGGAAAATTTGAATATTAATTACCCTCTCTATCATAACTACCACTATCGTACTAATGATCTATAACATATTGTGTATGCTGTTGAGTTCGATGAAATCTAAGGATTTCTAAAACCCATCATGAAACGTATGAATATTGTGTTGGTGCCTTATGTGAAATACCCTTAGTGCCCTATATATCAATATGGGACTTGTAGGAGTAGAGAGGAGCTCTTTAAAATATGTGAAAAATATCTATTGAAGTGGCCTTCCAAGGATAGGCCTCTATAAAAGGGTAGATTTTTGCTATGGAAATATTTTGGTAGGTTTCACCTTTCTAGGTGGCTCAACTGAAATATTCTATATATGAATAACATATTTATATGACATGGGTTACTCATATGGGATACCCTAAACTATGATGACCTCATTAACATAGATATAATTTAAACACATGTGAACTATAAAATTAATTACATGAATCTTCTAAATCCAAGGGCATCCCATTAATATATCAAAGACCCCTACACTTGGTATTCCTATAAATTTGGTGGCCATATGTGATAGAATAATATATAATCATATTGTAATATCACTGATGGATCTCTCAATGGGACCATTGAATCATCTTATTGCCATGTGGGTGGGAAGTAAATCTTGACATGTATCCTAGATGATTAATAAGTGTATTCACACTTAAACTTTTATTAACCATGACACTATGAATAGGTTGGTGATCAATTCAAGATTTAATGAACAAAGAGTGTAAATATAAGTCATCATGTACCATCTCATGCTCTATAAATGTGATGAGTGACCTAGATGGAATTGAAGTATGGTAGGGACCAATGATGTCATTTAAAGAATATGGTACCTCAGTATGAGAATAGTAAGAAATAGATGGATGGTGTGCATTGTATTTATAATGCAGCCCTAATGTATCTATTGTCTCATTAGTTATATGATTAGGAAAAGGATTACTTAATATTTTTAATGATCTAATTTCATGAGGTTGTGATTTCAAACTATCTGTTGGTGTGCCCACATCAATGATGTTTGCATTTATAAAATCATGAATCTTGTGCCTCAAAATGATACATCTATTAGTAGTATGGCCTATTGCTCTGTGATAATCCTAGAAGTCATTCTAATCATAACCTTTTGGAAGATTATTATTCACATAAACCTCTTTGATGTGAGGGAGACATATGAAATTTCATTCCAATAGTGTTTTGAGGACCTTACATGGAGCTTCTAGTAGATTGGTAAACTATCTCCTTAAAGGAGCTAATAAAATAATGCATGGAATGGGTTTAGAAACTACATGTACCATTTCCTTTTAATAATAATTATTATTAGTTAGCCTCACATTGTAAGGTGGTTTGATTGAACTCTTTGTATTGGAATCTGAATTGGTTGTATACTTAAGCTTATTCATTGCCAATAATTTGACTTCCCTTTCTCTTACTATGCGGTACTCTCAGACTGATGTAGTGTTGAATCAAATTCTATTTGAAAATATCTTATAATTATCTATATACCATAGTAATTGTAATTTTGAATAATGTAGTATTTTATTATAAGACATATTTTATGATAGGCTGATTAGATTTATTATTGAGTTTGAACAATTTGAGCATATGAAATCTTCTCAGTGATATTGATTAAAAAATATGCTAGGAACATATCAACCAATAGATTAAATGCATGCACCGATTGGTGTGGTAAAATACAAAACCATTGTAGAGAATATTATTTTAGATTCTTTAAGAATAACTTAGTCAATAACTTATCATTAGACATGTAGTCCAAACATGTTGCATGGAATGCTCTTAGATGCTGTTCAGGGTCACCCTTTCCATCATATAGTATAAGCTTGGGTGTCAAAAAACCTATAGGTAGAGGATATAATACTATGTGTTGTGTTAATGGATTGTGATATAAAATATGTGAAAATAGTGCTTGATTATGTCTTGAAGCACCTTGATACAAATCTAACACCTTAGTTTGTAGAGATTGAATCTCATGCATAAGATATTGTACATTGGGAGAAGATGAATGTGTGTTAACCAAAGGCAGTGTTCCCAATGACCAAGTAAGAATTAGAGTATGAATCTAATAAATCCCTGGGGTTAACCCTATAGTAAACATTGGTATGAAATTTGTATCTAATGGAGTATATATATCAAATTATCATGCCATTCTTGCACTTTTTATGTCCAAAAGGGTTTGACAAATTGTAAGATGATCAAGAGGTTGTTCACAGAGTATTTATAGAAAGCTTTTGATAAATGCATCTTTTTTGAATTCTATTTATTCACCATTTAGAGGTGGGAGTACATCTTAGAGTCCATCTTGAGGACAAAGGTTATCATGATCATATCACTCTTGCTCTAAAGTAGTTGTTGACCTAATTTGACTTTTAGGTCAAATTTGGACCCTTATAGGTAAAAAACTTGGTTTTCTAGATGTTTAAGAGGTCTAAATATTTTTCATAAGCTATATTATGGTTAGATTTATGTTATCTAATGTATTTCTAGCCTTAATCATTATTTCATTAGTTTATTTGTCATTTTGGGTCATTTAATGTACTTTTAAGAGTCATAAATGCAAGTGGCATGGTTCCCTAGGTACCTAGGTGTACTATTTTCCTTAAAAATGTCCAAGAGGTTAGTTTAACTATTAGGGATGTCATTCACATCATAGTGTTGTAGGTTGTCTAACTGAAATCCAAGAAACCAAATGAAAAAGGGAGAAAATGGCACTTGTACGACCCATGGGGAAGTGTGCCACATGGGGGAAGATAATGGAAGGCCTCTTCACCTTCCTAACACTCATATCAACATTTTGTTTTCTTTTAAAGTTCCATTTTAAATCAAAAACCATTCTACTCTTTTCTTGGTTTTCTAGATAGATAGAAATGACCTGTAAGTTTTTGCTTAGTACAGACAGCTCAAGAGGTTTCAATAAAAATGAGTTTGGGATGTTATAGTAAAACTAGAGACCATTTCCATATAATATTTCAAGGATTGATAAATTGTGCTATATGAATCATCCTTTACAAGTTGATTGTACTTTTTTTTTAGTTATTTCATGCACCCTATAGGTTTTGTTCCATTTTAATCAAATCCATACAAACCAGTTGGTGATGTTGGCTCCAGAGGATGTTGGATACCTTCTTATATGGTCTCCATTATTATTTTAATGTTTCATAATGTTTTTATGAGAAATTTAGTCCATCTTATAGGAAGGTGGTACCATGTGCAATCTCAATCAAAGTTTTTTTTGTTTGTAGAATGTTGTTTTCCTATAGAGGTATAATGTAGTTGGGAAATCATGTTACATAGGTATTATGGTAATATTAATACCTCCTTACATGTTTTGGTTTCATCATATCATCTTTTTAGTAGCTTTTAGCCTTGCCATCTCTCATTGTTAACTCCATGCCTAACCTCACTTATAGTCACATGCATAAGCTTGTTTATCTTGTCCATGGAGTTGTAATCATAATGTGTTAGTTATCTAATCCATTAATAGATGAGAAGAGTCCACTTAAGATGTTTGGAAAAGTATAGGTTTGATCACATGCTTATCCACCATGCCAACCAATTATTTGATGCTCTTACTTGCTCTATTCCATGTGTATGTGAGTGATTTTCACGTTGGAGAAGATATGTTGGAACTGGTTTCAATGTGTTCTTGGTGGAGATCATGTACTTGAAGGTTGGAAATGAATTTAAGTTGTTTTTATCTATTCACCAATATGTTTTTACACCATTCCATACCCTGCCTGTATAACATGCCCAATGCACACCTACAGGGCCTTTGCTAATGTCATATTTAGGTGTGGAAAGGTTGATGTGTGTTTCAACCTCTTAGTATTTTTATAAGTGCATTAGTATGCTTGGTGAGAGAATATAAAGTTCATAGTCATGGATACTCTTCATACTGCTCATTTTTAACTCACTATTTGTGCATCAAAATACCCATCTATAGGTGGCTGAGCAAGGGACCAAGATGTTTGTATCGAAGGGTTAAAACAACTTGACACTTCCTTAAGATCTTGGTATAATAAATAAGCCATGACATACCCAAATAAAGTGTCAAAGTGGAAAGAAGAAGTGTGTAAACCATGTTTGAAAATTATTGTCCCCAAAAAAAAGTGACATTTTTGGGACAACCTATGAACTATTTTGGTTCAATAGACCAAAATCATCTCTCCCCTTTTCAAAAATTGTTCTGAGCATTCGAGTTCTTCATTTTTCAAAGCTTTTCCAAAAATATACGGACTCAACATGCTTGAAATTAGCAGACCCAATAGGTTCAAAGGCTTCTACATGTGAGTTCAATCAAAAGAACAAGTTTCCAACAGTTAGTCATTTCCAGGATTAGTTCAGCACCTCAGTTCAACCAAAAGAGTTCAATCGGCAAGCTCCAAAGAACAAAGACTTGAACTGTTGAGCCATTGAACCATTGAACCAAAGTTGGTTCAATCAGTTGGTTCAATTGGTAGGTTCAAGGGGCTACCCCAAAGCCAAAGGAACAAGTGCCCTTGCAAAGGGTAGTGGACCAGGGCCAAGTACCCTTGCGGAGGGCAGTGAGAAAAAGTGGACAAAGTTAGAAATCCCTTAGGAAAATGATTAAGTAAAAGAGGTTGAAAGAATTCTTTCAAAAGTATTTTCCACGAGAAAATGACTAAAGCAAAATTCCTTCAGACTTTTTGTTTGAAGGAATTCACTCGGAAGGAAAGCCCAAAGAAATTGAAAAGAACAAATGGCTAAGTAACATAAACTTTCCTTCAGAATTTTTGTCCAAAGAAAAATCTCGACGAAAAAAGCCTGAAAGCCAAAAGCCTGCTGAAGAAGCAAGAACCCGTCGGGGAATTTTAAGCCTGAAGGCTGCCCAAAAAATCTTGAAGGGTAGGTACCCTTGCGAGGGGTGCTTGACGACAAAGAAAGGACCATTTTAAAAGCTCAAAGGGACACCTTCCCTTTAGGGCGTCCCAAAGGCTGAACAAAGACACATAAAGGAACCTTCATAAACTTAGACAAAAAGGGCTTCAAAGAATGAACCGATTGAACCGTTGAACCAAAAGGTTCAACAAGTTCACAGGTTTAAAGGTTCAACCAGTGCGATAAAGATCAAAGGGACTTAGAAAGATAAAGGAAGCAATGAATGAATGGGATAAAGGATGAACTAATGAACTGAAAGAGCTCAAATTTTAATGGTTCATAGGTTCAAAAGTTCAAAGGCACCCTTAGTCAAAGAAAGAAGCAACAAACAGGTGGTTCAATAGATGGTTCAACCAAGGAGCAAGAAAATGATTGAACCAAGAAGTGATAGAACAAAAGAGACATAATGAACTAATGAACCAATGAACCAATGTACTTTTAGTGGGTTCATAGGTTCAAGGTTCAACATGGTTCAAGTAGCTAGCAACCATTGATGGCCCCATAGACGTCAAATTTAAAGTAAGGGAATATCTATGGAAATTCAAATAGAGCACATAATTTAAAGGAAGAACCAAATGACTAGTTGAAAAGAAAGCTCAAAGGCTCAAATTGCTACAGGGGAGAGAAGATCAATGCAGAAGATCAGAAATATCTTCAAAGGAGTTATATCTAGTAGGTGAAATAGTGGATCAAGTAGACTTTTGAGTGCACCAAATCAGGGACATGGCCTATTTTTCTTCCATGAAGTAAAGATAAATTGGACAGCTGTGCAGACATCAGGAAAAGAACTAGACAATCCATACCAAGGAAGAGACATATTAGATGAAGGGACACACCATAGTTATTCCTAGCATGGTCCCTCTAGATAGAACTAAAGGTGCATTGAAGATGTTGACTACAGCATCGGCCGTCCCATGGGAAAGAGTGCCAAGCCTTGCATGATTACTATACATTGTAATTTCTCTCATTATGAAGGGATACTTTATCATTTTACAAGAGTGAAACTCTACCCAATTGAAAGGAGAATACTAAGACTTTGGGCACAGATTGTTGTTCATTTCATTTTATTTGAATGAGAAAGCAAGTTGTTTGCAAACTTTGTGCTATTTTAACTTGTATCATTTTAGGAGATTATTCTTACATCTATCTTCTAAATGTGTTCTTGTTTATTTAATTTGGCAAGTAGAATTAGTGAAAGTAATAAAGAAGGTGTCTTGAAGCCAACTGTGGGAAGACTTTGTGCTTTCACAACTATTTTTAGTGTGTGTTTTTCTTTTCTTTTTGTGTTGAGGATTCTGAGATGACTTTGTGCCCCCATTATCCTTTGTGTTTCACTCCTTGGGCAGTTGAGATGTAGACTTTGTGTTATATTTCATCCTACTAGTTACTGTGCCTGTGTGTTAGGTTGTGGAGCTAAAAGCTTCACTGTTATGCAAATGGTGGAGGTTACTGAGTGTCAGAGTAACCGACGTCAGTCAAGCCAATTGACATCAGTCATATCTAGTGTACACAATAACTGACATCAGTTAGGGGTCGACCGGCATCAGTCAGATAGGAGTCGATGTCGGCAACCTGTGTGTGGGTGCATTTGCATGCGTCTTTAGAACTGGTCTAATTTTAGATGAATAGTTAGTTTGCATGTAAAGACTAATTTTAGTCTTGAGTCTACATTTCTAATTAGTGTTTGTTTTAGGATGTATTTAATAGACCCATGGGGATGTATTATAATCAAGGACAAGGATTAGATCCTCAACTTGAAGGCAAGAACAACAATTGGGTTGGTTGTCTCAAGGTGTGTAAGATCAGTTGATCTATAGGTTGTGAAAGATCAGGGAGATCTACATGGTAAGTAAGATCAGTTAGATCTACAGGTTTGCAAGATCAAGGAGATCTACTTGGAGTACTCGGTGGTACTTGGTGGAGTAGCAGTAGGCAACAATAACCATTGGGTTGATTGTCACTGATTGGTGGAGGGAACAACTCTGTGTTTGAGTTGGTTTATAATTGAGAGAGAGAGAACTCTTGAGGGAGAATTAATGTACGCTCAAGAGGTGTGGGAAGAGTGTGATTTCTTCATTGTATTTCTTTCTGGAAGAGTGTTAATACAAGATTGTATTGTCTCTCATATTCTATGTTGTTTCTGAATTCTAGTTACTTATTACTTCTGGTTTAATTCCATGTTTAGTTGCTTATACAAAAGGTAATCAAGTGTACTCTTAAGGAGTGGATCCTAACAAATGGTATCAGAGCTTTGTGTGTAGATCCTGACAAGTGGTATCAGAGCCTAGTTCAGAGTAGGTTAGTGTTTGTTGATTACAGGTCACTCACAGGGGTTTCTATTTGAGTGGGAGTAAAGCAATGGTAGAAGAAAGTAAGCTAAGAATGGAGAAATACAATGCCAAAAATTATCAATTATGGAGGATTTAGATAGAATATTATCTATATTAGAAATATATGTGCTTACCGTTGGGTGGGGTTGCATGCAAGCCCATAGATATGAAAGATGAAGAATGGAATGTTTTTGATCGAAAGGCTCTGGGATTTATAAGGTTGAGCCTGGCATCGTCTGTGATTTCCAACTTATCACAGGAAAAGACAATGGTAGAGTTAATGGAATCTTTGGCAAATTTATATGAAAAACCCTTGGCTTTGAATAAGGTATTTCTTATGAAGCAATTATTTAATTTTCAAATGCAGGAAGGTGGATTGGTACATAGTCATCTTAGTGATTTCCATGGATTAGTAAATCAGTTAGTTTCAGTCAATATAGATTTTGATGATGAAATTAAGGCTCTCTTAATCTTATGCTCTTTACCTGAAAGTTGGGATAGTTTGGTAATGGCAGTTAGTAATACTGTGTCTGTTTCAAATATCTTGAAAGTTGATGATGTTGTTAGTATAATCTTGAATGAAGAACTTCACAAGAAAAGAATAGGGGAATCATCAGGTAATGCTTTAAGTGTTGAAAGCAGGGGAAGGCAAAAAGAGAAGAGCAAGCAAGGGAAATCAAGGTCAAAGATAGGCAGTAGATCCAAATCCAAAAATGAAGGTATACCCTGCTAGAACTATGGAAAGAAAGGGCATGTAAAGAAAGATTGTTGGTTGAAAGAACATCAGCATGAAGGAAATGAAGAAGCAAAAGATGTAGGTATTGTTGCACAAGATGATCTTGTATGTTCCTTGGATAAAGTGGAATCTTAGGTTTTAGATTCTGGTGCCTATTTCTATGCAACCCCAAATAGAGAATTTTTTCATGATTATGTCCATGGAGACTGTGGAAAAATTTATTTAGGGGATGGTAAGCCTTGTCAAATGGTTGGCAAAGGGGAAGTGCAGCTGAAATTGTAGAATGGAAACACATGGGTGTTAAAGGATGCCATGCATGTCCCAATCCTGAAGCAAAATTTGATTTTTGTAGGAAAGTTGGATGATGAGGGTTGCACAGTAACTATCACAGTAGAATCTTGGAAAGTTTCTAAGGGTGCACTTGTTTTAGCAAGAGGTAAGAAAGTAGGTACACTTTATCTATCTACTTGTATTACTGATTCTCCTTTTGTTTTATCTACTTCAGATGTAGATGCAAAGATGTGGCTCTATAGGCTTGGTCACATGAGTGAGAAGGGAATGCATGTTCTTAAGTCAAATTATAAGACCTAGAAAGCCTTGGTTTTCAAGGAGAAGATGATGGACAAAGATCAGCTCAAGAGGCTAAATAATTATGAGCAGGGCAGTGTTGATTTGGACAAGTTTATGATCCAAAATGAGCTTGTAGGTAAAAATCATCACTCACAGGAAAACACAGTTACTGACATCGATTAGGTGAGAACCGACCCCGATCAGGTAGGAACCAATGTCGGTCATGTGCAGACCAAAGTTAGTGATGTCAGGCAGGTAGACACCGATGTCAGTCAGTGAACTGACATCGGTGATCAGGAGGAATTGACATCGGTCGGGTGTAGACCGAGGTCGGCAAGAGGTGACCAAGATCAGTCACTGTTAAAATGGATTTTGGGTGGACAGTAAGCTGTCAAGGAGTCTCAAATGCCCATGAGGAGGACTAAAAGGGTAAGTAAGCCTCAAATTCATTATTCCCTTTCTTTATACTACTTGTTGCTCACTGATGGTCAAGAACCAAGAAGTTTTGAAGAGGCAATGCAGGTAGAACCCAAGAAATAGTGGGAGCATGGCATGAATGAAAAAATTGATTCCTTGGAAGAGAACCAAATAGGAGATTTGGTAGAGTTGGCAGATGGAATGAAAGCACTAAAATACGAATGGATTCACAGGTTAAAGAAAGGAGAGAATGGATAGGTGAGACAGAAGGCCAAGTTATATGGTCTTAAGCAAGCTCCAAGACAGTGGTATAGGTTTGACAGGTGTATGATAAAGCATGGCTTTAGTCAATGTCAATGTGACCATTGTGTTTATTTTACTAGTTTAGATAATATTAGCTAAATTATCCTATTACTGTATGTAGTGTATATGCTTGTTGTAGGGTCACACATGCAGGAATTTGCTGAGCTAAAAGTAAAAGTAGCTCAGATATGTGCCAGGAAGGATTTAGGAGGAGTGAAAATCCTTGGCATGAGTATTTCTAGAGACAAGGAAAATCACAAGTTGATTTTGTCTCAAGAGGATTATGTGAATAAGGTAGTGGAGAGATTTAATTTGCAGGATGCAGAACCGGTAAGCACACCTGTGGCTGGATAGTTCAAGTTGAGCACAGAACAGTGTCCTAAATCACATGATGAGGTTGAGTACATGAGTACTAGACCTGATATTGCCTAATCAGTGGGAGTTGTCAGCAAGTTTATGGCCAATCCAAGGAAGGAGCAATGGAAAGTAGTTCAGTGGATTCTCAGATATCTGAGAGGGACCAATAGCAGGTATTTATGCTATGCAGGGTCAAGCACTTCTCTACATGGGTATGTAGATTCGGATATGGCAGGTGACTTGGATGAGAGGAGAAGCACCACAGGATATGTTTTCACTATTGGTGGTACGACGGTTAGCTGGATTTCAAAGATGCAAAAGGTTGTTGCAGTCATAGTGGCTAGCAAGGATAAGAACCTTGTGGAAATGTTAACAAAGCTGGGAACAAAGGAGAAGTTGAATCTTCTTTCAACTTCTATTGGTCTTCAAGATTAAACTTGAAGAGGGATACAAGCTAGGAAATAAAATTAGAAGATGTATAGGTATAGGTGCAGGTGCAACTATTTATCTCCAAGTGGGAGATTATTAGGTTGTGGAGCTAAAAGCTTCACTATTATGCAAATGGTGGAGGTTGCTGAGTGTCAGAGTAACCAACATCAGTCAGGCCAACTAACATCGGTCATATCTAATGTACACAGTAACTGACATCGGTTAGGGGTCAGCTGGCATCAGTCAGATAGGAACCGACGTCGGCAACTTGTGTATGTGTGCATTTGAATGTGTCTCCAAAACTGGTCTAATTTTAGACAGATAGTTAGTTTGCATGTAAAGACTAATTTTAGTCTTGAGTCTGCATTTTTGATTATTGTTTGTTTTGGGATCTATTTAATAGACCCATGGGGTTATATTGTAATCAAGGACCAGGATTAGATCCTCAACTTAAAGGCAAGAACAACAATTGGGTTGGTTGTCTCAAGGTGTGTAAGATCAGTTGATCTATAAGTTGTGTATGATCAGGGAGATCTACATGGTAAGTAAGATCAGTTAGATCTGCAGGTGTGCAAGATCAAGGAGATCTACTTGGAGTACTCGGTGGTACTTGGTGGACTAGTAGTAGGCAACAACAACCATTGGGTTGATTGTCACTGACTGGTGGAGGGAATAACTCTGTGTTTGAGTTGGTTTATAATTGAGAGAAAGAGAGAACTCTTGAGAGAGAATTACTGTATGCCCAAGAGGTGTGGGAAGAGTGTGATTTCTTCATTGTGTTTCCTTATGAAAGAGTGTTAATACAAGATTGTATTATCTCTCATATTCTGTGCTATTTCTGAATTCTAGTTACTTATTACTTCTAGTTTAATTTTGTGTTTAGTTGCTTATACAAAAGGTAATCAAGTGTACTCTTAAGGAGTGGATCCTAACAAATGGTATCAGAGCTTTGTGTGTAGATCCTGACACTGTGTTACTAGTTTCTTGTTACTACCAGAACTCCTATTGGTCCCTGCAAGAACACTTCTAAAAGAAGAGAAGTGCCCTTCAGTGTTTCACCAAGATTTTCTCCTTTGTTGGTTAACATTATCTCTAAAAGAAGAGAGATGGATGATGTATCCTACCCCTAAGTGTTATTTTATTCATATATATATATATATATATATATATATAGTTGCTTGTATATTTATAGGGAACCTCCCCTTGATGAGAGGAGAGATTTGTCCACCTCTAATGTAGTAAACATACACACTAGGCTGACCAATCTCCTTTGCTATGGATGATAAGACCTATTTTGCGCAATCAGACAACTCACTAACAAAATATTCACCCAATAATTTTTTGGTGACTCTGTTGGGGATGAACGTTCAGTCTGAAGCCTCAAGTTTTAGATTGAAGTAGTCCTTACCCTTATCCATTATAGACTCTAGTGAATCCATTATGTGTCTTACCCATTATCATTATAGCCTTACATTCTTCCTCCATCTCCATTGTATTATCTGGTCTGCAAAATAGAGCCACTGAGATAGAATGCATAGTTTGAAGCCTCAAGCTAAAGAAAGACTAGTTATTTCTCATTTTTGTCCTACAATTTGGCAGATCCATGCTATACAAGAAGCCAAAAATCTCAAGGTGTTGTTGACCCTATTTTTGAGTTGGTAAAGCAGAACAATTTTGATTTGTTCACTCCATAACCATACCTTCAACAAACTAGGAGTCTTCCTCCTACCCATACCAGGTCACCAATACAAGGCAGAGCTTTTTTTTCTACTATTAGCAAAGCTTTGCCTATCCATACGCCACCCAAATTTTTTATCCCTCTTTTTCACAATCAAATCATGGCTCAAGGCCCCTAGGGTAACTCTTTTGGTCCACTAAATTTGACCCCACCTCTACATGAGCTTCCACATAGTTCAAGAAAGAATTTCCCCAAATTATTTAGGGATGGGAGAGTTCACCCTGATGAAAAAATTACAACCTTCAGCATAGCCTGTGTCATAATAGGGGTGGAATTTGAAGATGTGTGATTCAGGCTTTTCATGGAAACCCTATAAAGTGCTACTGCAGACTAGTTCTACCATCTGCAGGCTCGGTCAGTGACTGACTGGGACACTCTCAAAGCCAAATTTGAAGCCAAATTCAAGCCTACATAATTTGCACATGCGTTGCTAGCCCAACTCACATAAATGAAGAAGGAGCCCCATGAACCTAGGAGGGACTTCATTGCCAAGTTCAACAAGCTGAGGAACAAGATTCCCATGATCACCTAGCTGACACCTGAGAATCTCAAGTGTTTATTCATCAACTCATAGCTCCCTAAAGTGAGTTTTTTGTTGAGATGGGCTAGACACATAGACCTTGCTAGTACTCAAGACTTGGCTACTGAGGTAGAAGATGACCTTATCTTGGCTAGAAAGATAAGGAGAGACCCAAATAGGGGTAAACCCTCTTCATCTTCTAAATACTCACCTACAGCCACCACTGACCCAATGGTGCAAAAGCTGGCAAATGAATTGCTAGCCTTGAAAACACAAATGGCCCAAGTTATGTCTACTCCTCCTGATCAAGATATGCCAAGGAGGACATTTCAAAATTAGGCATACCAAGGCAATGATGCTAGGAATCAAGGGCAGCCAAACTGTCTTCCTCCCCCACAGAGGAACCTTGCTCTTGAAGCACCTCCAACCAACTCAGCAGTTGGATATCTAGAAACTGAGCATGATTTATCTTTCCAACCTGAGTTTGATTAAGAAAATTATGTTGATCTCTTCATAAAGGGTCAAGAAGAGTCAGCTGGCGACTCCCACATTAGTTTCTTGAATTACCAGGATGAACCCAAAAGTAAAGGTAAAGCAGTGAAGGGATCATATGTAGTATTCACACAGTCCAAGAACCAATCAGCCTAGCAAGCTGATAAATAAAAGATAGAGGAGTGACCTCAACCAACAATTTCAATTGTTAAGCATGGGACCACTCTGCCTTTCCAGCCAAAGGACCTAGTGATTGCTAAGAAGGTAAGTACATCAAACATCCCTACACGTAGATCATTTCTCCCCCCTAAAAACCAAAAGGATGAAATCCCCTCCTCTCTTCATAGTCTATTTTAGTCATTTGACATAATTGACCATGTCAAGAAAACCAAAATTCAAATGACTAAATTTGAATTCCTACAAGCCAACCCTGAGTAGTTGGACATGTTGGTGGAGTGTGTGAAGAATATAGCCATCCTTGTAGGACAAGAGATTAGAAAAGTGACTCACGATCCCCCAAGGAACATGCCCATCCCAAACAATCTTGTCATTACTCCCCTTGCTACCCCTAGGAAAGTAGATCTTGTCACAAGCTGAGCAATTACATCATTGATTCCAGTGCTTCAAACAATGTCATGCCTACCAAAGTGGTAGAATCTCTTGGTCTCACACTGACCAAAAAATTTGGTAGATTCTTCTTCATGGAGAACAAGCAAGTGCCACTATTAAGATAGATCAAGGATGCCCAATTTGCATTTGTAGCATTCCCAGAAAAGAGAATCAAGATGACGGTCCTAGTGGCTGACATTCCAGCCTCATACAGCATTCTGCTGGGATGAAATTTCTACAAAGATGTGGGTGGCAAGTTGAGCATGGACCTATTTGAGGCAAGGATCCTTATCAAAGGTGTTATGAAGAGGCTACTCCCTAAAAAGGAAGCAAAATATGTTGTCACTTAGACATCATCACCTAAAGCTCTGATTCTATTTGAGTCTTCAGGAAGGGGTAATTACTTCTTGACCATAGAGGGTGTTTATGTTTTTTTAGATGAAATTCTTGTAGGTGGTAATCTAAAAATCAATTCAAATAAGACATCAAAAGAATTAGTATGGTGTAGTATAAATGAAAAAAGATCTTTCATCTCTAATAAAGAGAAATCTGATAGAAGATCAGTTTCTGATGATGTTTGGATCACAAAATTTGATGGTAGTAATTCCTCTATCGGTGCTGGGGCTGGGATGTTGTTGATATCTCCTCAAGGAGATATTCTTCCTCCTTCATACAAGTTGTAGTTCAGCAACACCAATAACACTGCTGAGTACAAATCTCTATTACTCAGATTGAAGGCTGCTCAAGATGAAGATGTCAAACTCCTTCATGCCAAAGGAGATGCTGAACTGATGGTTTGTCAAGGGTTTGAGGGGGACAATCAAAACATGTGCTGGACTGAACTAGTAGAATAGTGAGTTATGGTAGTGGACCATATTGTTGTGCTCCAAAGTCAACAAAAGGAACTCTTCACCAAGAGAGCAAAGATTTATGGTTTTTAGATTAAAGACCACATCTTGCCATGGGGCAAGAAGAGAGAACCAAAAGGAGTGCACAAAAAATGCGATTCCTGGTGGAGATTTCCATTCCCCCATCATCGATTATGGGGATAAAATGGTTTCCTATTGGTTTATCATGACATAATGCCATCTTCATTGTCTCATAATGGGTAGTGTCTGAATCACTTCAATTCTTGAAGTATCAAATAAGTTCACCTGTACATATGTATATCTATATAGTCTTTGTTTCTACTTTGTGTTGTTCATTTTCATTTTTTGGAGCCTTTCTTTTTGGGTAGCATGACTCCATAGCCCAATGGCATACTTCAAAGGCACTAGAGATTCTAGTTTCTACTCCCCTTAGATGTTCCAAGTTTTCAACTGAAAAAAGTTTCCCAACTGGAACCAGCTATTGTCCCCAAAAATGAGTGACATTTTTGGGACAACCTATGAACTATTTTGGTTCAACAGACCAAAATCATCTCTCCCCTTTTCAAAAATTATTTTGAGCATTCGAGTTCTTCATTTTTCAAAGCTTTTCTAGAAATCTATGGACTCAACATGCTTGAAATTAGTAGACCCGATAGGTTCAAAGGCTTCTGCAGGTGAGTTCAATCAAAAGAACAAGTTTCCAACACTTAGTCATTTCCAAGATTGGTTTAGCGCCTCGGTTCAACCAAAAGAGTTCAATTAGCAAGCTCTAAAGAACAAAGGATTGAACCATTGAACCAAAGTTGGTTCAATCAGTTAGTTCAAGGGGCTGTACCAAATCCAAAGGAAAAAGTGCCCTTGTGGAGGGTAGTGGATCGGGGCCAAATACCCTTGCAGAGGGAAGTGAGCAAAAGTAGACAAAGTTGGAAATCCCTCAAGAAAATGATTAAGTAAAAGAGGTTGAAAGAATTCTTTCGGAAGTATTTTCTGTGGGAAAATGACTAAAGAAAAATTCCTTCGGACTTTTTGTCCAAAGGAATTCACTCAAAAGGAAATCTTGAATAAATTGAAAAGAACAAATGGCTAAGTAACAGAAACTTTCCTTCGGAATTTTTGTCTGAAGGAAAAGCCTGATGGAAAAAGCTTGAAAGCCAAAAGCCTACCAAAGAAGCAAGAACCCACTAGGTAATTCTAAGCCCAAAGGCCACCCAAAAAATCAAGGACAAACTAGACAGTTGTGCAGACATCAGGAAAAGGACCAGATAGTCCATACCAAGGAAGAGACATATTAGATTAAGGGACACATGATAGTTAAGGCAATGCATTGATCCCAAAATGGTCCCTCTAGACAAAATTGTAGGCACATTGAAGATGTTGACTGCAGCATGGGTTATCCCATGGGAAAGAGTGTCAAGCCTTGCCTGATTGTTATACATTGTAATTTCTCTCATTATGAAGGGAGACTTTTTCATTTTATAAGAGTGAAACTCTGCCCAATTGAAATGATAATAATGAGACTTTGAGCTTAGATTGTTGTTCATTTCATTTTATTTGAATGAGAAAGCAAGTTGTTTGTAGACTTTGTGTTATTTTAACTTGTATCATTTTAGGAGATTATTCTTATGTCTATCTTCTGATTGTGTTCTTGTTTATTTAATTTGGCAAGCAGAATTAGTGAAAGTAATAAGGAAGGTGTCCTGAAGCCAACTGTGGGAAGACTTTGTGCTTTCACAATTGTTTTTAGTGTGTGTTTTTCTTTTCCTTTTGTGTTGAGGATTTTGGGTTGACTTTTTTCCTCCATTATCCTTTGTGTTTCACTCCTTGGGCAGTTGAGGTGTAGACTTTGTGTTATATTTCATCCTGCTGGTTATTATACCTGTGTTACTAGTTTCTTGTTACTACCTAAAAGAACTGTTGGTCCCTACAAAAACACTTCTGAAAGAAGAGAAGTGCCTTCAGTGTTTTCACTAGGATTTTCTCTTTTTTTGGTTAACATCATATCTGAAAGAAGAGAGATGGATGATGTATCCTACCCTTGAGTGTTATTTTCTACATATATATAGTATATAGCTACTTGCATATTTATAGGGAACCTCCCCTTGATGAGAGGAGAGATTTGTCCACCTCTGATGTAGTAAACCTGCACACTGGGCTAACCAATCTCCTTTGTTGTGGATGATAAGACCTATTTTTATCAATCAAATAGCTAACTGACAAAATATTCACCCAACAAAAATGATGACTAATTTTAGGGAAACTTTCCCTAAAAGGCCAAAACAGTGCTCTAGGGGGTTTTTGTGAACCCCTCGCAACATGTTTCATTAGGATTTCAAAGCCTCTAATGAGATGAGTCTTGTATCCCCTAGCATATACAATACCTATGCCAAGAATGGAGAAAAAATAGTAAGTGGAAAGAGGTTGTTTAAGTCCTCAAATATGCCTCCAAAAACACTAAAACCAAGCACTAACATCTACAAGTTTGAAGGCTTGAATGGTATTTTGACACCATAAGGAGAAACATAGGATAAACTCTCATGACTAGGATAGTTTAATTGGATAAATGAAACATAAATGGCTTGAATATTGTCAAGAGAAGAATGAGGCATGGTATTGTAAGCCCTATGACCACCTATAGCTATCTTAATAGGGAATAGACACATACATGGGTCAAATAGGTAAGACAAATAAATAATGACCCTAATTGATTCTAAGGTGATGGTTTAAGGCTTTCAAATAATAATACTAGTTGAAACACATACATTGTGACCTTAGGGGGGTTCATGTAAATACTTTCACATCATAACCCAAGTCTAAGGAGCTAGTACACACCTATAGCAATCTAAAAATAGGGTGTTTTAGTCATGGTAAAAATAAACTTAGTTATGAAAACAAGGAGTTTATAAGGTGAGTATAATGTATAGGAATATATCAAATGGTTCTTGTTCTCATGGTTAAATGGAGAGTCTTTTCACACTATGACGAAGTCTCAAAGAAGCAAATGTAATCTACAGGTAGGGTTCCTTAGTTAGGTATGGAGGGACTTAGTTTTGAGGTTCAAAGTGCAATTGAGGAGTTAAAGTGAAATTGGACCTGATGAAATGACCTATGACCATATCAATGAATATCAAGCACTAACATCTATAGGTTTGAAGGATTGAATGGTCTTTTCACACCCTAAGGAGAAATATAGGACAAAATATTATGACAAGGATGATTTAATTCAATTTAATTGTCAAGAGAAGATTGAGACATGGTCTTGTAATCCTTGTGGCCACCTATAGGTGTCCTTCTAATAGGTAATAGACATATACATGGGTCAGATAGGCAAGACAAACAAAAAATGACCCTAATTGATACTAAAGTGATGTTTTAAGGATTTAAAATAAGAATAATAGTTCAAACACATACATTGTGACCTTAGGTGGGTTCAATTAAATCCTTTCACATCATAATCCAAGTCTAAGGAGCTAGTACACACCTATAGCAATCTAAAAATAGGGTGTCTGATTCATGGTAAAAAGAAACTCAGTTATGAACCCAAGGAGTTTATAAGGTGAGTATAATGTATAGGAAGATATCAAATGTTTATTATTCTCATGGTTTAATGGAGAGTATTTTCACACTATGACCAAGTCTCAAAGAAGCAAATGTAACCTACAGGCAGGGTAAAAACTTAGGTATGAATGGACTCAATTTTGAGGGTCAAAGTGAAATTAAGGAGTTGAAGAGAAAATGGACCTAATGAAATGACATATGACCATATCAATGAAGATCATATCTCCAAATATGATGAAACACACCTACATAGACCTCCCTAAATCCTTATATGCACCTACAATAGCGGGCAATCTTGGTGAAGCTAACGTAAAGAAAGGGACTTGTCTAGAAAGAAAGTAAATGTTTGATAGAAACTTATAAAGGTTTATGATTGATCAAAAAAATGTATTCACACTCTAATATCCTTTCAATATTTTCAACCACTCATCCCTACTTGGTCAAAGATTATCAATCTGTATAGTTGTTCCAAGAAGCCTCTTTGCTCAATAGATGAATATGGGGAATCTAAAGAAGAGAGGTGTTTTACATGAATTAAAATATTAATAAGAGTAAATTAAGAATTAATAACATTTTTATGGAATGTAAGAGTATTGGTTTAGCTTATAAAGGTCACTCTTAGGTGGATTTGGGAAAAGGTGTAGGAAACAAGCTTTTTAGAGGCCTTTTTAGAAATTTTGAGCTAGTTAGACACATAAATAAAGGAATCAAACTAAAAAATTTGGTAAAAAAAATCATCAAGACCTTGAAAAACTCCCAAAGGATTCACTTTTCCTTGGGTATGAGGGATATACCTCACTATTTTATCTCAAAGGTCAGCTAGTCCAGGAAAATCAGGGTTTAACAAAGTAAGCTAGTGAGTACAAAATGGAGAAAGGGATTGATATGGAGCTTTGGGAACCTTAAGAAACATCTCATGAAGTGTGTGGAAGGAAATTATATGATATATAATTAATAATTCATGCTCAAACCTTTCAATATGACCAAGATATGCCTGCACTCAGTCCAACTAGGCAAGCTTTCACTAAACCTAGTTGGTGAATGAGGGAAACGGAAGAAGAAGAGTGATTGGGAAGTTTTTTAGTGATTTTATAAGATTTAATGAATCATTAATAGGAATTAGATACCATCCCAACCATGAGATATCAGTTCAAGTAGCTCAAACTTTCAAGTTACATGCTAAACCCTTTAAGCCTTCAAGGGACCTAGAACTAATTAGGGGTCCATATTCACTTTTAACTCTTGGATGGATATATATTTGATTAGGAAATTTTAGGGAGATTTAATTAGACATTTTTTAACTTGTATTATGTAGAGGAGCCTACAAGAAATCTACTTTTAGCTCAAAAAGAGTTCAAATATGCACAAAAGGTAAAAACTAACTTGATGCGATGACTTTAAGTGTTCATATCTCCTATAAGAGTTTGAATGGGAAAAAAAAGATCTTGGAGGGGTTATTAAGGTCCCTCAACAATAATAATGTGGTATTTTTTGACAAGTCCAATGTCAAATCTTTATTAATAAAGCTTAAGACTTAAAACTATCTAAAATTCTACTAAACCCTCAATCAAGACCTGATGAATAAAATAATATTAGAGAGATATCTAGATGACATATTCTGACCATGAAATATTATATACATTGTAGAGGACTCACTCAAGCTCACTCACATACTTTTGAGTTGTATGAAATTATACAAACAGGGTTCTTTGACCATTTTGTGTATTTTGTAAGTGTTAAAAGAGGTCTAATGATGAAATCAAGTTTGGTAGGAAGATATGTACTTTTAATAATCCCCTATGTTCATTTTATTCCATTAAAAAACTCCTAAGTGTTCGAACTAGATCTCTCATCCTAGCCAGTCAAAATTGGCATAATGAATATAAGGGTAAGAAGTGTGAAAACCTCAAGTGGATGTCTTTCTAAGGTGTACTTGAGTAATCTAAGGCCATGTAAGGTCTTTACAAGTGTCACCTAATCCCTAAAATGTATTTTCATGGAAAATTGATGCTAATTTTGAGTCCAAGTGTGAGGGGTGACAAAAAGAGGAGTTTTTTAAACTGTAGGCAATGATGGCTTCCATCCAAGAGTTTCCAGATGAGTAGGACTATAACCAATGCATATATAAGCATGTATGAATTCCTTCCCTCTCATCCAAATCATCATAAGTATCCCTATTTATATTTGGGATGTTCAAATATGTCCAAATCATAAAGGTAGTTTTTTGAGCCAAGATAAGGAGTTTTATGCCACTTTTCATAGGTTTCATGACTTGTATGGACATTTGGACCTCCTAAAATTGCATGGCTCATTTAAAATTTCTTTATCATTAAAATTTAACCTATTTTTCTAATTTAAAAGTTTCCAAGTTCCCTTTGGACTTTCCTTATCTTTCTCTTCTTCTAAAACCTATAAATATTGACTCTTTTGCCTCTTTTGAGTAGCCTCTGTTGGTTGATGGTGAAACCCTATCCAATTTTGAACTTTAATGTATCTTAAAGAAATTAAAAAATTTAATTTTACTACTTACATTCTATATAATTGAGTGTTATTGTAATCTTGTTGGTCTTGTCGATCAGAAGATCATCTTTTCTAGCATGTTATCCTTGATTATTCACCAAATGTGCAAAAGAGTAATTGTTGCAGGTCTTTTTTAGTGTTCTATTTTAAGTGTATGGTGTTTTAGAAGTGATTCATGACTATATTACACAAATTAATCATCTATTACCCTCTTAATCATCAAAATACCTCTTGAACCTAGCATATGAAACATTGATGTGACAATCCATCTTGAGTTGTGAGTTTTGTGTGAAAGAAGATTTGTTTATCTCTAAGTAGTATAAGTTCAGTAAATAGGAGTAAATTCAATATTGGTACATCACCTTTAGTTTTATTAGTTTATATTCTTAACCTTTTTCATGAAAATTTGATAGGTAAGAGACTATTTCAAAGAGTGCATCAAATGAACTATCCTTTGTAGAGATTCATCTTACAAAATTATTTACCCACAACAAGTGAGATGTCTTCGTTGTGCCACTTGGATGAGGATAGCTAGGCATATCCTCAAGGGGTGAAAATCCAAGTGATAACAATAGTGTCATTGACCTCTACATGTTCAATATGTGTATTAACATTTGAAGGTTTTGATATCCCTTTGATCTTCTCCATGTTATGGAATTTAGAAAAATAAATCTAAGTATGCTCAATGGAAATACCACTTAATCTAACACTTCTTCTAAGATATGTATAAATATTTTTTTTAGAGTGCATAAAATATGAAATGAAAACTTGAAAGATTGGTGTAATTAAAGAATTTATCATATATAAAAACCCTATGACAACAATTATAAATAGAAAAATAAGGTTAAAAACCCTAGAAACATCTATGGTTAGGGTTTTATAACATTATTACAATATAATGGTTCACCAATATGTTTTATAAAATTTTGGGAATAAAGATATGTTATACCCTAGTTAGACAAAATATTGCAAAAAATCAAAATGTGATAGATATGCAATAAATGACACAACCTGATTTGGAATTAATAAATTTGGAAATATGCTAAATGAGGAAAGTACTAAGTAAAATATAAAATTAGATAAATAAACTAACATGCAAACTATATATGGGGATGAAACTTATTGGGAACCTATGTTGAATGAGTGTGGATCAAAAATAGAGATTTACAATCTTTTTGGAGAGGAACACTATAACTAGATAGGATAATAATGCATTGTCATTCCTATGAAGCATCAATGTCTATCATGTGGTAGAGCTATGATATTTATGTGGTAATTTATCCTTCACTTGTGTATTCTATGGACTATGTAGGAGCTTCCCATTCATTACAAAAATCGCTATGTATATTTTTTTCACTTACCGACCTAGCTCAATAGACCAAGAGGATAAATGCAATCATAGGGTAAAAAGGGGTTAGTGGTTGAATTTTTTGTTGACCTTAACACCCCTGATGTTGAGTGTTACTTATGTACCAATACTTTGAAGATGGATCAAACTCCATGCCATTATCCCATGCTATAGTGGTGTGTGTAGAAGACTGGTGTAAAATGATAGATGTTGCATCTATACTAGTGTGATTAAGTTCTTCATATATGAATTATGACCTTAGAAGTGTATTTAGACTTAAAATTAGGGTTATTCGGGTTGTATGTAATCATAATTAGGAGAAATAGGGAATTTCATCTTAATGTTAAATTAGAATTATGGTGGTTTTTAATGTGGAAGCCTCTTGTATGTAAAATGACTTGAACTATATATTTATAGTGATCAATAAGGAATTCCTTTAAATAAAGATAACTAAATGTGTGGAATGACATATGTCAGACCCTACTGGTTCTAACTCAAAAAAACACTATTTTTTACCCTTAATCTTAGTGTTAATATTATTTACAATCATTAGTTTATTACCTAAAAGCTAAATGATCCTTAGTAATTAATCAAACAATTACATCAGCCGACTAGCATTTTAGAATTCATTATTACTCAAGTTTTAAGCCAATCAATAGTTAAAATTTTGATCATTTATACATTAATATAAATCCATGTACTACAAATATAGATAAAATATATAATCATTCATAATTACATTTACAACCACTGCTATTTTGGTTTTTCAAAACACTTATACAAATACATATTCTCTGCCATGCTTAAACATATATCCATTATAAGGTATAACATTGTACAATATAAAATATATAAAATGAAAGTATAAAATTATAATATGAGCTACTAATAACAACTCCATGATTCATCATATAGTTTGAGTGAAATTATATCTAGTTGAATCAACTAATAGAGGGAGAGCATCTTCTGAGTGTTTTAGATCCAACCATATATACCAACAATCTCCCACACACCTCCCTTCTGGGAGTGGCCCTACCCTTCATGCAAGGGAAAATAAGAACAATGTGAATATTAATAAATAAATGGAACTTATGTACATACTTAACACTATTATATGCAATAATTAAATAGAACATGGAATCTATTCCTCTTTCTAAATGATATTAGAAAAGCATGCAAAATAGAAGTATAACGAAATGACAATGCCACAACTATAACATTACTTTGGTCAAATTTTTAATTTATATAATATAGATTAAATAATCTGAGTCATTTTAACTCAAATAGTACTCTCTACTACTGAACCATACATAATGATATCATGGGTTACGTAGATGAGTTACCCAATGGCATACTCATATAATTAACTTCTATTATCCATTAATAACATGTAATTTAAGGATTCAAAGTAGATCAATAAATACTAAGAAAGAATGATGATATAAATAATCACAACCAAGCATCCAATATAACCTCATACAAATATGTTAACAAGCTAAAACAAGAATCATGTTTTTATATGCTTTTAACCATAACATATCATTATATTATAATTCCCATAAACACACATATCACTAAATTCTAATTTATCAACTTATTTAATGACAAGTATATCAAGACCAATTTACTTATGCTTCCATTTTAATCTTAACAAATTTTATTTATAATGTCAAGAAGTACAACATACATATGATACAATCAACATCATTGTCATTCTTATCAACACCCTATCATAATTATTGTATGAACAAGGTCAATACTTATCCCAATACCAACCTTATAATCTTATCTATTCTACAATATATTATCGAATAAAAACTATACCTAGTGAGGGTATAATTTGGATTTTTTTTCAAACATTTGTTTCAATGTTATTTCTTGGACAGATATTTATTCCATAGTAAACAAATGGAAAACATAAAAATTATATTCATGTTATGTAGATACTCATTACATGAATCTTATTCATAATCTACTATACCATATACTATTTATATTTTTAGCTAACTCTAATAGTTCTAGAATTTGTTAGTCATAATTATCTTCTCCATTGGTCTATAATGACATATTCTCTGAAATGGGGATCCAAGTACTATCAAGTGTCTAGAATTTTAACTTTGAATATACATATATTCATGTAAGAATAATCCTATCCTTATGTATTCATATAATAAAACATTTACACATATAATATTGCATTCCAAGATTCTTCAAGTCTCATTATATAAGTTTTATCTTATCAAAATGGAACCTATAGGTTCTATCTAGAAGATAAATACATGAGACATGACATTAGGTTGAACTATAAAAAATGATTCTACACATATAATTCGCCATGGGTATGCTTAAAAAGGTTGTGAAAGGATAAATTCCATCATGAATTCCACAAATAAGTATCTACATTCTTATAGACCTATTCATATTGATATAAAAACTACTCACTCAGACCATTCCCTATCTTAAAGCTTCCAAGTCTATAAATTCTAGAGTTTAATATTCTTTACAACTATCAAGGTCAAGAGAGTATAAATCTCTTTGTCATTCATACATGTGTTTAAAAGAGAGTAATGTGTATAATAATGTAAATAAAAATATATATTTGATTTAAATCACTACCCAAATTTGGAAGTTACCAACTATATGAATAAAAACACACATAGACATGTATATGACCAGACATTCCTTGAGGTTTCTAGATTGTATAGATGCATCTAATGGGTCCCAAGTCTACAAGTCAATCAACTACTAATGAATGCATGAATGCTTCCATTATCAAGATAGGTATATGCATGTGTGTGTATATATATGTATGTATGTATATGTATATATGTATATGTATATGTATATAGATACATACATACACATACATACATACATACATAAATACATACATACATATGCATACATACATATATGTGTGTGTATGTATATATATACATATACATATACACATACACATATATGTGTATATGTATATGTATATGTATACACACACACACACATGTTCACATCAAATAGTATAGACATATATGTGTGTATATTCTTATAATGGAAGATTTACATTAACCTATATTTATTCAATAATTTATAGTTGTAGGTTAACTAAAGACCCTACATTTTACTCCATAAAATTAAAACTCAAGAACCATAAAATTTTATATTTATTTCTACAGTTTTTCAAAATCCCTAATAACATATAATAGTCTAATGTCATCTTCATTATCATGTGGATGGAACTACATTTTGTCCTAGGTCAACAGGGATGAAAACCCTATTTGTTTTACCTTAGGCTTGAGTTTACCTACATTCCAATTCAAATGGTTATATTTTTATTTTAGCCATAACCATGTATACTTAAACTTGTATTAACATGAAAACTTATCTTCAAATCAAGATAAGAAAAACATCAAGAATTTTTCAAACTCACCCTACCTAGCTATTGCTTTGCCTTTTTGTTCAAGTTTGAATATAATTCCCCTCCTTTGCTACCTACAATATTTGATCTTCAAGATTATCTCTTCTATTTGCCTCCTTTCATGATAATCCTCTCACATTTATATTTCCATACTTATCATCTTAACCATTCTTTTCATGCTTGGCATGGTCTCCAACCAACTCTTCTTATCTTAGTCTCCTAACCTCATATATAAATCCTCCATAAATATACAACTCTGCTATTCAATTCCACTCATAGTTTGAGCTTTACCACCTATGAGCTCGATGACCAAAATTCATCATGCACAAGTAGTCAACCTTAACATCATATCAAAACCCTAATATGAATCCCCTATCTTTTGTCAAAATAAATCATTCACCAAAATGTCTCCAAAATTCTAAATAATAACTTTATTCAAACTTGGTCCTACTTGAATGCAAAGTTTTTAAAATAAAATAATAAATAGCTACCTTAGGGGGTTATTTTCCCCTAAAACTTATGTTTCTAACAAGACCCCCAAAGGTTAAGTTTTTTAACAAAGCTTGCAAAAAAATAAACTAAGCAATTTAAGACCTTTTAATACATCATAACTTGTACATTCCAATATGCATAAATAAATCTTACTAATATCATATTTAAATCTAAATGATAGTTTTTAGTGTAATCATAACCCTACAAGATTATTCCATTCATTTAGTAAAGTAAAATGTCTAAGCAATTATTTTAATGAACTGAAACCACCCAAAAGATAACATGCAATGCAATATCATCCAAATGAATGTAAGCATATATTATTAAAGATAATTATTAAAACAAACATTATCAAATTCACTCAACTTGCTCAATCAGCCATATATTTTTAATAAAAAGAAGAAACATTCATTCAATCCTATTATGGTGAGTATGGGTTACATGTATTCTTTTTTTTACCTTCAATGTAACTATCTACTTCCCCCTCTCTAATGATAATATGCCTCCACACTATAAATGAGGGTGGAGATATCCTACATCAAACTCACCAAAGAAATCTGTAGTTAGTCAATGTCATGATAAAAATTAGCATGAAATCATAACAACTTCTAAATGTGTCTAGTCAATACAAAAAACTATGATTATAAGCATAGTGTACAAATCATCAAATTAAAATATATTTCTTATCAAAATAAACATAACTAAACCATCTCAAAATGAATCATCAAATTTTCCATTAAAAAACACAATCCACTCAATAATTTTTGGAATAACCATAGGGAAAACTTGGATGTAACATCCTTTCCCCCTAAAACTAGTCATCATCCCGATGACACTTATTTAAAACATAAGTTCTGAAATATAACTAAGTTCAACATAATAAAATAATGTTTTAGCAGAAAAGCAAATGAAACCCAATATAAAATCAAGTAAATAAATGAGGAAACAACCTCAAAAACTCTTCATGGTCTTCCCATGTTGTACTATCCTTATAATATTGGTCCCACTAAACCTTGCAATGTGATACTTCTCTATTACACAAGATAAGCTTGTGAATATCAATTATTATGATTGGTTATACTATGACCACCCTTGGATTCTAAACTTATAATTCATTCCAATCTAAAACATGGGTAGGATCAATAAGATACTTTTTAAGATATGAAACATAAAAAACATTATGTATTTATGTTAGATCTAGTGAAAATGCTAGCTTATAAACTACATGATTGATTAATTATAGGACCTCAAAAGGTCCCACATATTGTGGTGACAACTTTGCTAATTGTCCAAATTTTATTGAATTTTTTTTGGGGTTTAACTCGCAAGAAAACTTTGTCCCCAACTGAAAATTCACTTACTATTCTTTTTAGATCAACATAGCTTTTCTATCTATCATTGGTTTCAGCCAATATCTACTTTGTAACTTCACTTGCTCTTCTATTTTGACAAGCATTTTAGGTCTAAATACCAACCTATCTTCTATCTTGTCCCAACTAATACGTAGGTGTTCTACATCTCCCATCATATAATGCCTCAAAAGGAGTCATTTTAATAGTTGATGGTATGAGTTTTTGTAAGCAAAGTCAACTAATGGAAGGTACTCTTCCCACTTATATTTTTGGGTCCATGCAATACATTCTCAAATATCCTCCAAGATATAATTTATCCTTCTAGTTTATCCATCTATTTCTGGATGGTATGTTGTATAAAAATTTAGCTGAGTCCCTAATGCAAAATTTAGAGTTTGCCAAATTCTTGAAGTCATCCTTGTGTCCCTATCTGAGAAAATATTTTCAAGAAACCCATGAAACCTATAATTTTATTTTAATAACTTTTTTTTAAACATAGGTGCATCATTATTTAAATAAATAGGAATAAAATAAACTACCTTGGTTAGTTATCCATAACAACCAAGATCATATCATGACAATTACTGGATAAAGGCAAACCTTGAATAAAATCCATGTTGGTCACATATCATTTCCATTCAAGAACTGAATGTGGTATAATAACCTATCTAGATGCACATGTTTATCCTTGACTCACACACATTCCAAACATCTAGAAATGAAATTAGCTACATCTTTCTTAATTCCTTTTCAAAAATATAGAGGTTTTAACTCTGCTACTAGTTTAGTCACTCCTATATGTCCTAAATAAGTTGCATTATGCAATTTTTTAAGCACAATATTCCTCAAATTTTCCTTATTAGATAATAAATCATCCCATTGTACCCTAAAATCCCATTATTCTCTAACTAAAAAACATTGATATCTATGATCTTGTAAATTTTTAAACAAAGATTTCTTAACTTGCTCATTGAAATCATCATCAAGTGAGAATATTTACTACTTGATCTCTAAAGGTGCTTCCAATTATAGACAAAGTTGTAATGTATATTATATTACTAAAGACATCTACTACTCTATTTTCCTTGCCCTTAATATAGTTGATATCAAAATCATAATCTAACAGGAACTCTAATCACCATCTCTGATGAGAATTAAGGTTTGGTTGGGTGATAATACACTTGAGACCTAAATTTTTATTCTTAAGTTCAAAAGGTTTACCTAATAAATAATGTCTCCAAACCTATAAGGCATGAACTATAGTGTCCAATTCCAAATCATTAGGAGCATAATTTTCCTCACATGATTTTAGTTTCCTAGATTCATAAGCCACAACTGAACCATGGTATAGGATCATTCTTCCTAAACCATCTCTTGAAGCATAAATTATCTTTGTGAAATGTCCATTCAGATCTAGAATCCTCAAAACTAGTCTAAAAATAAGACTTTTTTTTTATGACCTAAAAGACTTCTTCACATTTATCTAACCAAACAAACTGATACCCCTTCCTCTAAAGAAATTTTATTGGGTTAGACATTTTGGAAAATTTAGGTACACATTTCTTGTAGTACTTTATTAATCCCATAAAACTATGCACCTCATGCATGTTTTTAGGTGCTGGCTAATCCATGATTACTTTAATCTTAGCTAGATCAATTAAATTCCCTATGTGGAAATGATGTGCCCCAAATACTAAACTATTTTATAAAATAAATCACACTTAGAAAACTTACCATATAGCTTGTTTTTTCACAACCATTACATCACTAACTGCAAGTACTTAACATGCTCTTCCTCATTCTTGGAATAGATGAGGATATCATCCAAGAAGACTAAAACAAATTGGTCAAGATAATATATAAACACATTATTCATGTTATTTATTAATTTTTTTGGTGCATTAGTTAACCTAAAAGGTATCATTATGAATTCATAGTGCCCATAGCAAGTTCTAAAAGCCATTTTTGAAATATCCTCATCTTGAATCCTCAACTGATGGTTTCCTACTCGAAGATATATCATTAAAAAAATGGTATCACCATGCATTTCATCGAAAGGATCATCAATGTGAGGTAATAGATATATATTTTTGATCATTACCTTATTAATCATGTGCTAATATATGCATAAATTAATGGTTCCATCATTCTTCTTGATGCAAACTCCAAGTGTACCCCATGGCAAAACACTTGGTTGAATCAAGCCCTTGATAACATTTTCTGAAGTTGTGCCTTCAACTCAATCAACTCTATTGTTGTCATCATGTAGGGTACCTTAGATTATGGTTTTGACCCTAGAATTATATCTATAGTGAAATAAAATTCCCATTTTGGAGGCAAACCTAGTAATTCATGTGGAAAAACACCCCAAAATTCTTGTAAAAAGGGATATTCTTCCAAGGTGGGTTCTTTAGACTCTAAACCTTCATCCATTTTGACAATAAATGATTGGCATCCATTACATTAAAACATTTTTAATTGAATGGTATAAATTTTCTTGAGTTTTAACTCCTTTTGACTTCCTTGAATTTGGGTTAGGTTTCTAAAATCATCTTAATATTCAACCTTTTAAGGAAGCAATATATTTTGGCTTTATGTCAAATTAGCCAATCCACTCCTATGATCACCTCATATAACCCTAGTGATGTTGCATATGGATCCACAATCATGGTGAATGCTAACAACTAGATTTTAACCTCCATGAGACATCTTTTGACATTGACTGTAGACTCATTCCCATACTGTACTGAACATGCCTTTTTCATAAAACCATCTTTCCTAGATAATTTACTCAACATTATAGGGAAAATAAAGCATTCAATAACTCTAGTATCAATCAAAATAGTAACTAGATGACCAAAAATAATACTTGACACTTTGATGGGAGAGGCTTAGAATTCAACGTGTTAGTTATCCACCACTACATAGATACAATGTTGGAAGGTTCCCTATTGTGAAGAAGAAGTTTTACTCTTATTTTTTCCATCTATATTCCACCTAGGACAATCTTTGGCATAATAATCACCTCCATAAGGGAAACATCTTCTTGGTGGTCCCTTCTTCTTAGACTAATTTATACCCTCAAAACCTTATCTAAAATTGCCTCCTAGTTTCATGTTCCCTAAAGTACTTATAAACCTTGTATTCTGACTATTGAACTAGTTTTTGGAATTTCCATTTTGTTTCCATTTATTCATCTAAAAGGAGAGTTGAAACTATCAAAAAAATTCTTAAACTTCTATCTGACCTCTACCAGTGATTTCAACTTTAGCTCTTATTTTACAATGTTTTCAAAAACCTAGTCCATAGTGGATGGTCCCTACACATCCACCTCACATCCAATTTGGAGTTTTAGTCCATAATGAATTTTTGGATATAAAAACACTCATCCTTTTAATACTTTGGAACATATTTCAAGAGCTTGGTAAACTACTCACATTACTCATTCACTGATAAATGTCCTTGCCTTTAATTCTAAAAATCTATCAACTTCTAGTCAAAGTAAAGCTGAGGTAACCATCATGCTATAAAAAGAGTCACAAATTATTCCCATATGGTGGTAGTTGAATCTAGACTCATCTCAAGCTTTTTGTTAACCCATCAAGTTGTTCCTTCACTAGTTAATTAGTAAGCTGCCCACATAGATTTAGTGACATTAAAGTAATTTTGAATCTAAAAATAATTTTCCATCCATGTGAGCTAAGATTTAGTTATATCACCCAAAATTGTGTCATCAAATTTGGGTGGATTTACCTTCTTCATGTCTCATGCTAGTTCTGCAACTACTTGAGCTATAGCATCCTGATGCAATTCCTTATGTCTCTACTCCTAAGGAACATCCTATTTAATAGGGTGTTCTTAAAGTACCTCTAGCTCATTTTTCTCTTTAGGTACGTGAACCTCTCATTCAAGAGTTGCTATACAATCATGAGTCTCATAACTATGAGAATCTAATCAATTTTTGTATCTTTCTATGTTTTTGGCTAAATAAGATCAACCTAAGAAATAACATTAAAATGATCCTCACTAGCCTATCTACCTCACATCATTATCCTTTCTAGAAAATTAGGAGGATAAAATTTACATTACTGGACTCATTGGGTCCAAGATCTAAACCTTAAACTATGATACCACAATGTTAGACCTAACTGGTTCTAACTCAAAATAAAACTAATTTTTATTAACCCTTAATATTAATGTTAAGGTTAATTACAATAATTAGTTTATTACTTGAAAACTAAATGATCCTTAGCAATTAATGAAATAATGACATCAGCTCAATAGAATTTTATAATTCATTTAGTACTCAAGTATTAAACCAATCGATAGTTAAAAAAGCAATCATTTATACAACAATATAAATCCATGTACTGCAAATACAGATAAAATCTAGTTTCAATCATAATTACATTTAAAACCACTACTATTTTGGTTTTTTAGAATACTTATACAAATACATAGTCTCTATTTTGCTTAAACATATATCCAATATAAGATACAACATGGTATAATATCAAATATACCAAATGAAAATATAAAAGTACAATATGAGCTACTAAGAACAGTTCCATGATTCATCATATAGATTGAGTGCATTTCCATCTGATTAAATCAATTGATAGAGGGAGATCATCATCTAAGTGCTTTACCTCCTATCATAGACCAATGGGCTCCTACACACCTCCTTTTTAGGAGTGTCCCTACCCTTCACAAAAGGGCAGATAAGAATAGTGCAAATATTGAGAAACAACTAGAACCTATGTGCGTACTTAACACTTTTACATTAAATAATCAAATAAAACATGGAATAGATTCCCCTATCTAAATGATATCACCAAAACATGTAAACTAGAAGTATAGTGAAATGACAATGTCATAGCTATAACATTACTTTGGTAAATGTTTTCATTTATATAGTACAGATTAAATAATTTGAGTCATTTTCACTCACACAGTACTCTCTGCTACTAAATTATACATAATTATATTAGGGGTTATGTATATGGTTTACCCACTAGCATACTCATATAACTAATGCATGTTATCCATTCATAACATGCAATTCAAGGATTCAAAGCAAATCAATATATACTATGCAATAGTGATGACATAAACAGTCACAACCAAGTATCTAATTTAAACTCATACAGATATGTTAACAAGATAGAACAAGAATCAAGTTTTTTTATGATTTTAACCTTAACATATCATTCTATTATAATGCCCATAAGCACACATATCACTAAATTCTCATTTATCAACTTATTTAATGACAAGCATATCAAGAACAATTTACTTATGCTTCCCTCTTAATATTAACAAATTATGTTTATAATGTCAAGGATTACAACATACATAATATACAATCAACATCAACATCATTTATTGTCAACACCCTATCATAATTACTATATTAACAAGGTCAATACTCATCCTAATACTCGCCTTATAATCTTGTCTATTCTACAATATACTACAAAAGAAAAACCGTACTCAGTTAGTATATAATTTGGATTTATTTTCAAGCATTTGTTCCAATGTTATGTTTTAGATGGATCTTTACTCCATAGTAATAAAAAAATAAACATAAAACTTATATTCCTATTGCATAAATACTCATTACATGGATCTTATTCATAATCTAATATACCATATAAAATTTTTATTTTTAGCTAACTCTAATAGTTCTCAAAATTGTTAGTCATAATTTTATTTTCCATTGGTCCATAATGACATTCTCTGAGATGGGGATCTAAGTACTATAAAGTGTTTATGTTTTTAACACATAATATATATATATATTCATGTAATTATAATCCTATCATTATATATTCATATAATCAAACATTTACATATACACTATTGTATTCCAAGATTCTTCAAATCTCATTATACAATTTCTACCCTATCAAAATAAAACCTATAAGTTCTATCTAGAAGATAAATACATGATACACGACATCAGGTTGAACTATCAAAACTTCCTCCTACACATATTATTCTCCATGGGCATGCTTAAAAAGGTTGTGAAAGGATAAATTCCATCTTGGATTCCAAAAAAAAGTCAATCTACATTCTTATATACCTATTCATACTGAAATAAAAACTACTCACTTAGACCATTCCCTATCTTAAAGTTTCTAGGTCTCTTAATGCTAGAGTTTAATATTATTTACAACTATTTAAGGCAAGAGAGTATAAACATCTTTGGCATATGTACAGGTTTTTAGATAAAATTAATATGCATAGTGATGTAAATAAAAGAATATTGGATTTAAATCAATACCCAAATCTAGAAGTTTCCAACTATACAAAGAAAAACACACAAATAGTTGTATATGACCAAACTATACCTTAAGGTTTCCAAATTATATAAATTTAGCTAATGAGTCTCAAGTCTACAAGTCAATTAGCTAATAATGAATGCATGAATGCTTCCATTTTCAAGGTAAGTACACACACACACACATGTGTATGTGTGTGTGTGTGTATTCTTGTAATAGAAGATTTATGTGAACCTAGATTTTTTCAAGAGTGTATAGATATAGGTTAACCAAAGAAACCTTATGTTTTATTCCATAAAATTTTAACTCAAGAACCACATAGTTTTATATTTATTTCTATGATTTTTTAAAATACCTAATAACATATAATGGTCTAATATCATCCCCATTGGCATGTGGATGGAACTACGTTCTGTCTTAGGTCAATAGGGATGAAAGCCCTATTTATTTTACCTCAGGCTTGAGGTTACCTACATTCCAAGTCTAATGGTTCTATTTTTATTCAAACCACAACCAGGTATAATTAAAATTATATTACCATAAAAACCTATCTTCAAAGTAAGACAATAAAAACACTAACCATCTTTCAAACTTGGCCTACCTAGTTATTGCTTAGCCTTTTTGTTTGAGTTAAAATATAAGTCCCCTCCTTTGTTGACTACAATATTTGTTATTTGAGGTTCTCTCTTCTATTTAATTCCTTATTCCATGATAATCCTCTCACCTCCATCTTTCCTTGCTTATCATCTTAACCATTCTTTGCATGCTCATCATGGTCTCCAACCAACTCCTCTTTGATTAGTCTCTCATCCTTGTGCATAATTCCTCTATAAATGTGAAATTCCACTCTTCAATTCCACTCATAGTTATTCAAATAATCGTTGTGATCTCAATGGATAAAAATCATCATTCACAAGTAAATTTAACCTTAACATCATAGCAAAACCCTAATATTAATCCCCTATCTTTTGTCAAAACACAACATTCACCAAAATGTCTAGAAACTTCCAAATAATAGCTTTATTTGAACCTAGTTTTACTAAAATGCAATGTTTTTGAATTAAAACAATAAACAATTACCTTGAGGGGGAGGGGGGGGGGATTGTTTTCCCCTAGAACCTATTTTGCTAACAAAACCCCCAAGGGGTTATTTTTTTAACAAAACTTTTCAAAGAAATAAACTTAACATTTTAAGACCATTTAATACATCATAACTTGCACATTCATACATGCATAAATATGTCTTACTAATATCATATCTAAATACAAGTAATGATTTTTTGTGCAATCACAACCTTGTAAGATTAGTTCATTCATCTAGTAATGTAAAATGTCTAAGCAATGGTTTTACTACACGGTAACCACCCAAAATACAACATACCATGTAATATTTCCCAAATGAATGTAAGCATATATTAATAAAGACAATTATGAAAACAACCATTATCAAATTCATTTAACTTTCTCAATCAACCATATAGTTTTTAATTAAAAAATAAGCATTCATTCAATCCTATTATGGTGTGTGCGGGTTACATGTATTCTTCTCTTTACCCCCAATGTAATTATATTCTTCCCCTCTCCAATGATACTTTCCCTCCACAATACCAATGAGGGTGGAAATATCCTACATCAAACTCACCAAAAAAATCTATAGTTAATCCATACCATGATGAAAATCAACATGAAATTATAGCAACTGTTGAATGTGACCAGTCAATACAAAAAATCATGATCATAAAAATAGTGTACAGCTCATCAGAGTAAAATATATATGTTATCAAAATAACATAGATAATCCAAATCAAAATGAATCATCAAATATACCAATACAAAACACATAATCCATTGAATAATGTCTCAAATAACCATAGGGAAATATTGGATATAATAACTTATTACATGAATTTGAATTTGGGAAAATAATAGTTGTTTGGTGGGAGGACGAGAGCAATGGAACTAGGCATTATCGAGGAATGACATATTCCAATAATGGTGTTGTTATCCAAGGGGAATAATATCCTATTTGAGTGTAAATAATAGTCTATGGGTGAGCCTAAACTATATTTTTTGAGGAATAAGGACATTATGGAGTCATTAGTTTTCTTAGAGGAATGAATCATTTGCACGAAAAGTGAATGAAAGTTGCCAAAGGGCCCTAAAATAAGGTAAGAGTTAAGTGTGTGTAAAAATGGTGGTCACAAGTGCACTAATTTAGATTAAATCTTAATTTATGTAGCACACACCTAATATTATCATTTCACATATTCCCAATACCTATACCTCTTCATCATATTTCATGATTTCCCATGAGATCACTCCCATTCTAATAATATCCTAAGCTTTGTCTACATTCCTTGAAACATATAAAATGGTAGAATAATTTGGAGGGGAGGTTTTTCAACGTGATTAGATATAAATCATATAACTTTTTAGAGAATAGAGACCAAATTTTATCATTCATGATCAACCTAAGTTTAGTCTCATTTTTAGAAAGGCCACATGAAAATTAGAGATATTAACCACAAGAAAATTCACAAAAAATGGTACACCTACTCTCTATGAGATGGAAGAGGAATTATTTTTTAGTATATGATATTTATTTTTCTTGTATTTTTTTATTTGGAGTATTCCTACACACATAAAGTATTCCTACACTTAAGTTAGTTTGTTTAGGTGTACTTAGACATAGGGAGTTACTCTTTGCATTATCATTGGATAGTGTATGTTACTCTTTGATTGGTCATTTTGAATTAGGAGTTACATGCCTATTCTAGGATTTTTTTATCATTCATGGAAGAGTTACACATTACTCTCCTATTTTCACATCTCTTTTTGAGCTATTCTATATGGAGTGTATTGGATGATTTATCTTGTTTTTTTGAAATATTTTTGTTCTTTTTTTTCCCACAATAATGTTTATCAATTGTTTTGATCTTGCTTATAAATATGTGTATTTGATTGAACTATAGATCTTGATAATGTTTCACAAAGGTATTAGAGTGCCAATCTGGTTTATTCATTATCTGGTTTTTTATTTGTTATTAAGTTGTAAAATCTTGAGTTTATTATTTGCATTTTTTTATATCTAATTATCTAGTTTAACTAATTTGATATGCCTTTTATATGGCTAAGTTCAATGATGGATTTTAGTGGTTTTACCATGTATCTTTAGATTTTTATTTTTATTTTGTGGAGATTGAAGGATTTAGATTACAGTCTTGTGATGGTTCTACTTTTCTAGTTCAAAATCAACATTGGTTTTTTCAAAACTATACAGCCTTCTCAAATGCTATAGCTAGTTGGTGGCCCTTTAAAATCACCTACTTAAGGATATTTGAGCCCTATAAACATTGATTTTGCATTGAATTAAAACTAGGTGCAAGTAAATCCACTTTTAGCTAGCTTGTGGCCATTCAAAGGCATGTTTAACTACACAATAAGGTGGATACTTCTATCTTGATACATATTCTTATTATTTTACACCTCCAAACTAGTCACCCTACATTCAAACATGTTTCCCAAAAGAGGGAGAATACATAGTGAGTAAAAATTTCATTAAGATTTCTCATGGATTGGTTAAAATATCCAACAATTATTTATAACATCATAGCAGTTGTTGGATCCTCTATGTCTATGACTTATCCACAATGCATAGATTCATAAATGGAATGGAATCCTTTTAAGCAACCAATACTACATCAAAGTGGTAGCATGCACATAAGTAAGCACTAAAGAGTGGGTTCTAAATTACAAATGAATATATACACCCTACTACAAGTTATCTAAGTAGGCCTGGTAGGTTTGTGGCCTTTCAATGTCCTGTTTCTTGCTTATTTAACCCTTCAACCAAATGAAGGTGTTCACCATTGCATGAGGCTCTTCCCTGTGCTAAAAAATCCTTTCTTATCCATGGTGATACTTATTTATATTTTTAAAATAGTTAATATTATTTTTAAAACCTTTTATTGTGCCCTAAAATATTTTTGAAACATGTTCTTTTTAATTATTTTTTAAAATAGTTGCCTTTTAAGTTGGCCTTAAGAAGAAAGTTTTCCATTAAGGGGCATATAGGGGTTCATAGGAGGATTGGATAAGATTTATAATTTTATTTTAAGTGGTTAGGGGTGCAATTATGATATCAATGCTTGGTTACAAGGCTATGTATGTGGTTTAGCCTTAAGATCATTTAAATTTTATGCCTTTTTAAATAGACCATTTAAAGATAAAAAATGAAATTCCTTATAATGTTTGATTGGTAACTCAAAATTGAGTGACATTTTCTTCAAAAGTGTATGATTTTTCATGTTTGTTCCATTATAATGGTTTATTTTGTAAAACACACTAAAATTATAGTGTCAAATTTGGGGGTTCATAATCTTTTGAGTCAAGGGGTGTGTGTTGTGTTCTTATTATTGCACATTCAATTATTCTATTTATTTTCTTGTATCATGGATTGATGGTAATTTACACTTATTAATACATTTAATTATCATTAATTGAAAAGCAACATGCAACTTTCTCTAAGAAAACAAGGCTTTTATAAGATAACTATGAATGAGGAAATTGAACCTACAGTAGATGCATATAAAATAAATGGTTTAATAGATGTGATGAAACACATGGTTGTATTAGTTAGTTTATTCCTCTTGACTTATGTTTTCACATTGAATCTACTAAAACACATAAAGAAGTATGCATTGCACTAAAAAACTCTTTGGTAAGTAAGATGTGATGAGATGTCATGAATTGGAGAATGAGCTCATTATGTTGAGCCCAAGTGACTTTGACACATTACAATATTTATTCACTAAGTTTAAATATCTAATATGGAATATTACTTATTTAGATACCTTTGTTACCGACTTGACTCAAGATCAAGATAAGTTGATATATATGGGCACAATGAAGTCCTTAAAATCTCAATCCCTATTTTTTAGGAATGGGAAAGAGAAGGATTCAAAAAACAAAGAGAAGAAACTTAATAAAAAGGATCAAAAACCTCCCACCTCCAAATAAACTATCCCACCTCCAAATAAACTAATGAGACCTCCTCTTACAGTGTTAAGCCTAACAAAGAGAGGATTAAGTGTGGGTATTTCATGGGAAATCATGATGAAAGAAAATGTTTGAAGAAGTAAATTGACCACCTAGTAAGCCTTCTTGAGAAGAATAATATAGGTGTTCCTAAGTCTATCAAAACATCTTCATCAACCCCATAATACTCTAAGGAAAATGATAATGGTAAATAAAATGTAAAATAAAAAGGTGAGAATAAAGTGAAAGGTAGGGCCTTAGTTGTAGTTGTACCTTCAAATCCTATATGGGCCTTTGACTTTGGTGCATAACATCACATGGATTATTCACATATTAGGTTCACTTCCTTAAGACCATTTGACATGTCCACTATTTATTTGGGTGATGAAACTTATACATAGGTTTTCAAGAGAGGGTATGTTGAATTGAGTGGTAGAATACTCAATAATTTTCTAAGTATTCCCTCACTTTCAACTAATCTCCTATTGGTTTACTAGATTTCTCACCTTGGTCTAAGCATGTGAGTTGAGTTCACTCCATATTTAGTGTATATTAGAGAGTTACACAATGATACTATATTGGTAGTGGGATTGGTAAAACATAAAAATTGAATTTATAATATCTCACACTTTTTTCCTAAATCTCATTCATATTCTTCTTCATTAGACTCACCTGGACTTGATGAATTTTTGAGCCGGAGCTCACATCTGATATTGAAGACTCTTTTTATAACATAGATGACTAAAGTAGTGATGAGGACACATCTCCACCATCTCCTTATCACTTTATAGATATTTATGAGTTATTTATTGATTCACCTACTTCATATCCACTTTAGACATTATAGGGATCAGGTACATTGATTTAGGACTCATTCAACATTGGGTAGTATTCTAAAAAGTTACATGGCATTCTACATTCTTTTTTTTACCTCTACTTTTGATGCACCATCATTATATGGAGAAGTTGACTCCCTAATTTTCATGAGGAACACAACTCATTATATAGGAACCAAACCTTGGTTGGAGATCCATCAGGCACTTGGAAAACACATTCACTAGTCTAAGGTGATCCACTCTTCACTACATCTACTTATTTGTAGTCTCTCCAGAGAACTCTTTGATAGGATACAAGGTGGATAAAAGTAGTTATATCTTATAGTGTGGATTTTTATCCCTCTCTTCTTATTTTCTCTCTTCTGAGGGGATTTTTTTTCCTATGGGTTTTCTCCCTTTCCCCACTTTACGAGAGTTGATTTTGTACATTAGTACCTCATCAAGACTTGTTGGTGGGACCCATTTATTCTACCCACCTAATTTGTGATTACAAGGAGTGTTAGTGTAGGATATTTATTTTCCTTATATTTTTTTATGTGGATTATTCATACACACATGGATTATTTTTACACTCAAGTTATCTTACTTAGGTGTACTTAGACATAAGGAGTTACTCTTATTCATTATCATTGGCTAGTGGGTGTTATTTTTGTTGGAGTGTTGTTAATGATGTCATGGGGATGTCATGGAGGTGTACTAGGGAGTGGATGAAGTGCCTTGATAGTCTAAGTGATAAATAAAAAGTGTGCAATGTGCTTGTCCTAGTATGCTTGAAGGAGGCCTGGTTGATCTTCAGTTTTAGCATGGTTAGAAATGTTGAGTATGGAGTATTGATTATATGTAAGGGGTTATATAAGAGGTTTAATATAATTTGAATTTTTGTGTACATGAGTGTAATTAACCCAATTATTTATTATTCTCATCTAGACATTTTGGGTCCAATGGTACAAAATTTGAGTAGGTAGTTTGTTGACATCATAATTACCACATGTGGATGAGTCATGGGGAGTTGGTCATATGGTTGTGATCACATCAGTCCCTAGTTTATATGTGAAAAGTCTCAAGTCTATTGATAAAGTGCAATAAAATATATGAAAGTGCAAAATTGAGCTCTCAAGCATTTTGATAGTGTTTTCCCATACATAGCCAAATTTGTAATATGGCAAGAAAAGCTAAGTAGGCATTTTGATGGTGGCATATATCGCACATAAGGGAACTTTAGGAGAAGGTGATAATATGGGTTTGTTTAATTTTATTCTTAGTTTGTTTTTATTGAATTTTAGGTCAAGTTTTGAAGTGTGACAAAAGCTATGCATGTGCAAAGTTGGCCTCCCAGATAAGTTTTTTTGACATAGTTGGCTCCGTGAGAGAAAAATCTAAGTGAGCATTTTAATGTCATTATATCTCACACATGTAAAGGTTTTATTATAATAATGACACATGGTTTGATTATAATATATGAGGAGATCATATGGTCCAAATTTTAGAACATGTACTTGAGTGAAGCAAAAGATATGGAGGTGCAAAAATGGCCTTCTAGGCAGATAACATTGGTCCCCATACTTAGTATATTTTGCACAATGTTAAAGATCAGGACCAAATAAAGATATAATGGATGATGGGAGATCATATAAATAAGATATATGGTGTGTAGTAAGTAAAATATGTTAAAGTTTTTATTGGTTAAAAAATATAAATATCGAGCTTCTTCTAAGATCTAACAGTGCACAGGCAATTGTATAGTTTTGATCTAATAGTGTGTGTTGAGTGAGATGGTAAGAACTGCACAATGTTTAATAATATAAGTGATCATAAGTAATGTGAGATCACCAAGTTTCATGATCATGGGGGTTATAATCAAGATTGAATAGTGAGTGTTATAAGATAAATACATGATTGATCCATAAAGATCAACAGTGCGTGTTGAGTCAATATTGTATGAGTGCACGAGATGAGGTCAACATGTTTAAGGTTTAACATTTGGCATTGGAGAACTATGTGTTAAAGATTAATAATTTTAAAATGATATTGATGGTGAATGTTTAATATAAGTAGTGAGGACTTGAGATGATAGCATGGTGTTCTAGGTTTAACTATGACCGTTTGAATTCAAATATTTGAATTTAACAAAGGAAAGACTAGTGCCTGGTTTTTTAGCCATAAATTTCGATATATATATATATATATATATATATATATATATATATATAATTTGACCATGGTGTAAAAATATAATTTTTATAAGACTCCAATTTTCATATTATAATATGAATTTTAAGGCCTAATTATGTATACAATCAAAGATATTGAGGTTTAAAGTTGACTATGTGTTCGTGCATGTTTTGCAAGTAACCCAAGAAGGGTATTTGAGCTCATTCTAATGTTGTTTTGATATCTCATTATGAATTAGATATTTTGGAGTGTTTTATACTCCATAGGATTATATATGTTCATTAATAAGGATTTACTAATTGTATGCATCATGAACAAAGGCTTAGAAGGTGATTGTGTGTTTGTTCATGATAATTGTGTACACATAATGTTGTTTGAGCAAATTGTGCTTAAGTAGAAGGGTATTGTGTTGGTTTTTATAAATTTAGGGGGAAATATATATCGAGTTTCATGGGTCCATATGTTCAAAAGTGTTCATGTGTTTCCTAGTTTTCCCATATAAGTGTTAAAGAGTTGAATGGATCTCCATAGGACCTAAAAGTGACTTAGTCCTATTTGAATGAAATTTGTGCTTAAGGGTGACCCATGTAAGATGACTTAAGAGGGAAGGCATGTGTTTTGGATGAAAAGTATTAGTTTAGAATTTATAATTCATGAATTCTCTATAAATATTGAAACCAAATGTGTTGGTTTCTCAATTTTTTAGAAGACTCGTGTAAGGTGTGCATGTGAGAGTTATGGAGTGAAGGAGAAGTAGATGTGCCCAGTGGATGGGTAGATAAGCAGAGAAGATTGATGAATATGTGTATGAATTTTAGGTCATATTTATGATTTTATAATATTTCTCTTTTAGTTTGAGGATATGTGAGGATGTTTGAGTGTGCATATGAGGATAGTTTGAGTTAAGGAGAGAGATTGTGATATGCCTATGTGAGAGGCCTGTATGAGATAAAAAGGGAGTTTATATAGATGTTAGAAAAATAGAGATATATTATTAGGTGTTGAAGACATAATTTATAAGGTGGATATGTTTAAGGAGGGTCTAAAGTACTTGATCTTCCTTAGAGGTAGTTGTTCCTTGTGAAATGGGTGTTTCACTAAAAGCCCTTGGTTAGGAGGATATGATCAAGGTTTTTTGGTCTAAAGGAGTTGACCCATCTCTTGTTTGTAATTTATTATAGGAAAAATAATCCATTGTGTTGTAGTCTTGAGAGTGGTTTTTATTTCCCATGAGGGTTTCCCATAGGAACTATATGTTTTATGTTTGATCTTGTGTATGCATTGAATGAATGAGCTCTCTTGTTAATGTTGCTTGATCAAGTTGATATATGCTGATTGTTTAATAGTTTGAAAGGATTGGAATTAGAATCAAAATATATGGGCTCACTAATTCACCCCCCTCTTAGTGATTGTACCTTTAACAACTTTTTTATTGGTCATTTCAGACTTAAGAGTTACATGCCTATTCTAGGCCATTTGTGATCATTCATGGAAGAGTTACACATTACTCTCCTATTTTTTACATGTATTTGTAAGCTATTATATATAGAGTGTGTTGGATGATTTTTATTATTTTTGTGCAATATTCCCATACTTATATTTTCTCACAATAATGTTTATGCAATTATTTTTCTCTTGCTTATAAATTTGTGCATTTTATTGAACCAAAGATCTTGGCCAATGTTATGGTATTATTCTCTTTGACAAATACGAGGAAAAAACAAAGAAAATATGTTGATAAAATGTTTTATTATTATATTAATGGAGATTAATTTTAATAAGATCCTCAATCTATGGTGAAATCCACTAATAATCACAAATAAAATACTCTACAGTTTTCCATTTTGTTTTGCTCATGTGCATTTTTATCTCTCCTCATTCTATATGTGTTTGTTTCTTAATTTGGGACAATAGCATCAGTCTAATAATCCCATCCTCTGTGTTTTTTTGGAACCTTCTATCCATGATCATGTCATATTGGCTTCTGGGTCTATTTGTTGGTTGTTTCCCTTTTATTTTGTTGGATTTTGCATACTAATAGATCTTTAACTCAAACCATGAGAAGCCTATATATACAAATCAATGGTCCCCTAATATTTTGATCAATCAAGTATCAAAAATAAGTATTATTGAGGTTATTAGGTTTCAATATATTTCTTGATCATTCATTTTTAAGTCTAGACACACTCTACATTGATTTTTTAATGTTGAAGGACTTACATTATGTACCAAAACTGACCTATGAGAATGTGCATGTGGTTACTTATCACACTTAAGGAGAGAAGAAAAATCTTTTTCTATCAAATTGCACATGAACTATAAGGGTATAATTTAATCATGAAATGTATGCAGTTGACATGCCACTTTCGTGGTTTTCTGACCCAACTACTTATTCCTCTTTTTTATAACAACATGTAACATTTAGGTCAAAGATATTTAAGGATAAAATTAAGCAATGCTATCCACCAATTTGGTGAAGCATAGTTACAATAAGGTACAACATATAGTGGTGTATAGGCATAGAAAAATTTAGAATTTAGAAAACATCACATGAAACAAAGTGCAACAATACAACTATGGCAATCAAACTAGTTGATTGATGATCCTGCTTAGGGAATAATCGTTGTAGGTGTTGATCTCATCACTACATAGTTAGATGCCTAGATTTTCAAAGATACATACATATACCTGGATAGTATATACCCACTCTCAAAATACTATAAAATATCAATGGTGTATTTTTTCTAATCATTTTAATTTCATATTATCCATTATTTGTTTCAAAAATCTAAATCAACTTGTTTACACATATTTAACCATTAGGATTAATATGAAAATACTGTTTTCCATTGTTGAGTGGTATATCTCCCCAATTAATTAATTTCACCTAATTGGTTATGGTATTTTAACATTTCCAAATATAGATTAAATCATATTGGTGAACCCAACATTTTTAAATTTAACCTAGAGTTTTTATCCCCTTTCCCCTTAATGTTTTCTATATTGGATTCATATCAAATTTTGATTTTAGGTTTTCATATAAACCTTATTCATTGTTTATTCCTTACTTAAATGATCTAATGGTGATTATGAATTGTATTGGTTTGTGTTTCTTTCATGCTTCATATCTAGGCTTGTGATGCTTATATTACATCATGGGTGGTTTATATCCATATGCTATATTTATTTATTAAAACACATGTGGGTTTTTTTATAGGTTTGTTTTCATGGTTTTTAAAAAGACATGTATCATTTATTTTATTCTCATGTCATAGTATCTATCATAAAATTTTAGTTTGTGATAGGGTTATTGGCTAACATTTCTATGATAATACCCTAGCCCATGAAAACCTTTAATTCACTTCCAACTATAGTATTTCCTCTATTTCTAAATGTATGATATTTCACTATGATATTAATGTTATAAAAAATTGAAGATATATGACGTGAATTGTTATTATTACTCATCCTCATTCTTAATTTTGTATAAATAAAATCACCTCAAATCTTCCCCCTCATCCTTTTAGGATACAAATCAATAAGCCATATGAAGTAGTAGACCAGTTGAAAAACTATGTAAGACCATATATCTATTTTATAATTTATTTAACAATCAAATATTTTTAAAGACATATTACAAGATTTTTTATGATGCCAAATTGCCAACTAAAATTGAACCTACTTAATTCATTTCCCTTGTAAATTATTTGAAGAATAATGAGCACCTTATTACCTTTGAGCCTGAGGATGTGCCTCCTTGAGACATTATGAATCCAAACCTACCTTTATACATTCAATCCTAAGTAAACCATTTTGGATTCAAGAGTGTCTCAGTCGAAAATGGTGTTCGATTGAATATCTATAGCATGGAATTTCTTAATTTCATAGGAATTTATCATTGTATTCTCTCACCTTTAGATATAATTATCAAAGAATTAAATATTTATGTGAAAATTATGTTAAGAACAATCATATTGAACATATCTCTAGGACCTGACTCTACATACAAAGTGATAAGTGAAATATAATGATAACTATAACTTTTTTTAGAAGACTATGGATTCGTGCTAAAAATGTTGTTCCTTCCACATTACATAAGTGCATAAAATTTTTACATGATAGTTACATATATAACTTTCCCAGATATGATGTTTATTTTTAATATTAGATACGCTAAACCTAAAGATACTTTTAATATACCAAATCTCCCTACACCTCAAATAAAAGTCATAACTCCTTAGCAACTTTTTCTCATTGAAAAAATGTATACTTAAATTTTAAGGGAATCTAGTAAAACCAATTATGATACTTATGACCAAGATAATGATACAAATAATATTTATGACCTTGATCACATGAATGATAAATTATCAAAATTTATATTTACACCATGTGGATTAGGATAATATCTAGATGACATGAATATGTATGCCACAAGATTATGGGTGACCTTTCCCACCTTCTATAATTAATAATAGTATGATTTTTTAAAATAAATATGAGCAACCTGTGGATCCCATTTATTTAAATATGAATCAACCAACACAAGTTAATAATCATCCACTCATTCAATTTTAACAAAATTCCATAGGATTCGGTATGTAAAATAAAAAACTAATTAAATAAAGAAAAGAGAAAAAGATAATAAAGAGAGAAAGCACTAATTAACATGGTCTTTTCTTAGATTATAATAAAAATTAAGGAAATAAATGTGAAGGAAGTAAGTGATTGTTCTCTAGTTTATGCATCCCCATTACATCAAATAAAACTTACTATATCAAATCTAATATGGATCACCAGTGTTGTTCAAACCCCACAAACTATGAGCATTTTCTGAGAAAAATTAAGTTTAAATTTGGGCAATCTCAAGTTCTTATTTTAAACCAAAAAACCATATTAGGTACAAATTCAATGACTAAATTACATACCTTTCAGTCCTGGTCACTCCAAGACTTCAAAAAATTCAACTTATGATGATTCTTTAGGAACTCAAAAAATATAATATTGATGTTGAGACTTTGATTAACTTTTTACATCACATTAAATTTGTTTTATAGTATGGTCCTTCCTTATTTGATTTACACACACATAATTTAACTTGTGATACCTTATAATTTTCTACTTAAGATTATCTCTACATATTCAATATTCCACAATATAAAATATTTATGGATTATAACCCTCACTTATTTAGAAGTTTTATCAGCTTTCTTAGCTATATGTCCATGGCCAATGTCTTATTTGATGATTTAGATTATACTCTCCTACTATTTCTATACTTGGCACTTAATATGTTGCATCATTCTATTTATGACTATGACTTTATGCTTTGAGTTATACTATATACTAGTCATGCTCACCTACTTCTAGTAATTCATTAATACATCATTATTATGACATATTATACATAGCTTATTTTGTGATGCCACTTTATTTATTTTTAAGATATAAAAACATTCATAAAATACAAAAAATAAAAAGTTTATTTACTTTTATTGTGGTCATATGATATATATCATATTTATTTACCTATGGTATAGGTTTACATATTCATGTTTTAAACACATGCTTCTCATGGTATACTTTAATTGGATGACATGCTAGATATATAGGTTACATATCATAAGTAGACATATAATATGTGATAGGGCATCTTCACACAATCAAATTTTACATGGTTACACCTTTCTAGGTTACCATTTTTTATATAGAGCTACTTTACATAGATTATACATATCATATTATCATTTACATTTGAGTGTGTACATGGTATTTACATGCGATTATTTCCTAGATACTTATATATCATAAATTAGGATTATACATCTTATGCATCTAGAGCATCTATTGGGACACATTGTCTGTCCCTCTCACCTTTGAGCCTATCATCTTTATCTTTGCACTTTGGGTAAAATACAACCATTTTCACATGATAATACATTGATAATTACACAACCATACATCTATACATATATCTTCATGCTCACCAGTGGTAGGTGTTATGTTATCTATAAATGAGCACCATTAATCCTATATCAATTTTTAGAGCCAAATTACCTATGTACCTTGCATTACTACACTAATGTCAACCTCTGACCCTTCACACCATTTAAATCTTTACACATTGTGATTAATCATAATTCCTATATGCATGCTTATATTTTACATGTTGGTGTGCATGGATTATACATGCCAATAGGGACATTGTAACTACATGGTCCCTATGAGTTATCCATTTGACATATCCTTCATAGAGGACATCCTCATAATCATTATAATCACCACATGTATGAACTTCATTGATCATATTTATACCTATATTTTCCTATGGGGGCATGATACCCACATTTATCCCTCCATGATATTTCTATTGAAATTATTTTACTCACATCATGTCTATAATGCTTACATTGATTCTTCATATAGATATGGTACTATATTACATTTACAGATACACATTTTTAGTATTACCACATGACACATATATGAGTATATCTTGTTATCTTGAGAATTCATCTACATTAGGATATTTGTTTTGTCACTCAATATCATAATATTTGGAGGATGCATCTACCTTTAGACCTTCCCATGAAATTATATATTAAATTATTCTCACATGGACATTGGTCATTTATCCTAATATATTTACTATGGGACATGCTATTTTCACTTGCCTTATTTGGCTATAAGGGGCATGGTATGCTTGCATTTTGACTTGCATGATGTTATCCTTCCTTTGTCATATAACACTTTGATATGACATTTATACTCCTTAGAGTTACATATTTAACATTCATCTATATATGATAATTATCTATCTTTGTGTGGTACTTGGGGTATGCATATTTGCATACATCTAACCTATTATGGTGCTTTGCATGTAGTATTTTTATGATAGTTACATATTTTTACGTAAATTTAAAAATGGTATCAAATATATACACTCTTATTACAAATGGTACTTATAACTCTATTCATTTTAGATGAGTTATTTTAGGCATGTGATATTCAATCCCTCGTCTAAAATGGAGCACATATCAAGGCATTTCAAAAAAAAATTAAGTAAAATATTTTATTAAAAAGTATGGAGAAATTTTTTATGAGATATTTCAGAGTACTTTCTTCCTAAGAGAAATCTAGGCATAAGCATTTTTTAGATTGACACAGTGCGAAGGTTATTAAGCAATAGTTGGAGATTTATAAAGATAAAAATTATCCACTTCTTTGATAAAAAAGTGAATTGGGTTCATATATTTTTTTAGAGAAGTGTTGGTTATGATTCAAAAAAAATCAAAAATGTTTTTATCGAAATAGGAGCATTTTTTTCACATTTTAAGAACATTTATTTTGACACAAAGCACATTTGTTCATTCATATGCCCTTTTAATTTTTAAAATTTTATTAAAATTTCAAGTTCAATTTTAAATTTTCAAATGGACATAATAGGCATATATGGTAATGACTACTTGTTAGCAATTATCCATTCTTGGTAGGTATCCTAAATTTTTTGATGTAGAAAAAGGTGTGGATGGATGCATGATAAAAAGGCTTCTTATTCCTCCCCCTATGGTAATTCAAGGTACAAACTTAAATTATGATTTTTTATTTTATTTTAACATACTTATATAACACTCACATATGCACATCAAAGTTGGGGTGTTATACATACACTCAATTTTGGTACAAGCCTTCTTATTACAATGATTTTAGCATTGTTTTGTGCATATGGGTCATCACAATGAAATAGGGACTTCTTGGCACTAATTTTTTTGTCATATTATTATTTATGCAATCATAATGATCTTATTTTATTTTATTTGTAATCTTATCATGATTTTGTCATGCTCCTGAGCCTATTTTATCTCTCCTCATTTTGTATTTTCTTTTTTCTTCCTTTAGGATGGGATTGGTGGTATGTTGATTATAACCCAAGCAAAAGTGACAAACCTGCTAATCCTATCCTCTATGTTTTTATGGGTTTTGCTACCCATGATCACATTTTTAAGTGTTTGGAGATATTTTTAACTTTTTGCCTCTTTATTTTGTTAGTTTTTGCATTCTAATATCTCTTTAATTAAAACCATGAGAAGTATATATATTAGAATTGTCTATGAACATTGTAACAATCCTTAAATATTTTAATCAATCAAGTATGCAAAAGAAGTATTATTGAGGTTATAAGATTTTAATGTATTTTATGGTCATTCATTTTTAAGTCTAGGCACACTCTAAATTATTTTATATTTGCTGAAGAATTTGCATATTGTACCAAATTAACCTAGTAAATTGTACATGTATCTAAATTTGTGGGTGAGGATACTCTTAACATTTATCCATCAATATTGACATATCACATATGGTATACACAATCCATTTGGTAATTGCCTTATGTTTACATTGCCAAATGTATTGGCTATATGCCTCTCTTGTACCTATAAATATGCCTCTCCTCTAAGCTATTTAAAAAAAAAATATGAATATAATATTATCATAATTTTGCTCTGGTTTGATTTCATTCTCAACAATAGAGTTATGCTTCTATTTACTTCCACATTTGTAGTTCATGTGTTCGATTCTGACTAGTCAGATCTTGGATGATTCAACCATGGTATCAAATCAATTTTATGGTAATGAACATCATTTTTTTTGTTAATTTATTTAAATATTGAGTATTTTTTTAGTTTGTATCCTAACTAATATTGTAAAGGAGAATCCAACAGATCTGTCTGTATCATCTACAGTCCTTTCTTCTCTAATTAGCAAATGACATTAAAATTTGCATGTATTTTACTTATATTGGATATATAAGTTACATTTTGTATATCTAGAAGGAGGATTTAAGACAGTTGGACAACAGACTAAATCTTTTTTGTTGATAATAAGGCAAGATCTATAAGTATTTTTTTTGTAAATCTATTTTTTGATTAAAAAATGGCTGTTCTTTTTCTGTTTGTGATAAAATGGTAAACGATTGATCATAAATATTTTTGGGTTTTGTGTGACTTATTTTCATTTTTATTAACATTTTAAAATTATTAATTTCATTAATAATTTATAAAGTTATCATAGTTTTAATAACTATGGTACTATTAAAAATATATAATTTTAATCATGGAGAAATTATACGGAGAGTTTTTTTTTTAATTATTTTTTATAAAAATAGTATCATTGTGGGAAAAAATATTATAAAGAGAATTGATTATTTTTTTGTTACATTCATTCCATTTCATGAAGATGAAAGGTGAGGTCCCGTTTGACAAGTAGCCAAACCCCCTCACAAGCAAAATAAATTTTCTTCATTCCTTTGTTTGACCCATAATTTCACACTCTTATTCTCCTCGCGAATGTATTTTTGGATGAATCCAAAGTCTAATTTTTTATGATTGTGTACTATCACTTATGTACCCATTGCACAGATTGTTCATTTTTAGATGTATTTTTAGTTTAGTTTGACATCTATTTTTATGAGTGTGCATTGTTATTTGTGCCTTTAATGCATAGATTTCACTCATTTTTATGCCATCCACCTTGTTGATGTGTGTATTGCATGATAATAAATACTATAATGTATTGTATATTCAACAACTTCAAATATCCATCTTGTTGATATGTGTATTTCATGATGGTGGATACTACACCAAATTATGCACTTTAACAACATCAACTATATCTATGTAGTTTATTGTGCCCATCTGTACCTATAGTTCATTGTATCAGAGTGCAAATCTACAATATAGCACCTTATTTTCACTATAAACATCATCTATCCTTGTTACATTAGTTTTATTTACATGAACCAATTATGTACTCATGCTTTCGATTGTCTTTGGGCCTGTATGGTATCTTAAGATATGGTGGGATTTATTGTGCAAAAATATTATGCCAATTGTATATGCACTAAAAGTGACAATTTTATACACATTGAAAGTATTGATTATATACACACTAAAACATAAAGTGTCAAGATTATATAATTAGTGGGGTTTTTTTTTATTGTTTCATGGGGTTTCTTTATGCCTTATTTTCTCTATTTCTCATTCAGTTTCTTCTTGCACTACATCATGGATCACAACTCGGTTCCACTTCTCACTCCATTTAATTATCACGATTGGAAATCTAAAGTGCAAATGTTTCTAAAAATTAAAGGTTTACACAATATACATATGAAGATGGAAACTAAACCAACACTTGTAGTAGATAAAATTAAGTGGTATAATAGGTGTGATGAAGCATATGGTATTTTGTGTTTGTCTATTTATCCTGACTTACTTTTTTACATTGAATCTACTAAATCACCATATGAGATTTGGAATATTTTGGAATAACTCTCTCACCAAACTTAAGTCACTTAGGTTGTAATTGAAATTGTGTGTCATAGAGAATAAGGATGAATAATTGATCATATCTATCCTTACCAAGTTAGGTCCTGATTACTCAGTTTTTATTTCCCACTTTTATGATACAAAATGTGCCCTGAGAGTTACACTATGCCATCCTTAGATGATTTTTCCAAAGAATTTACTAGGAAGCAAGATAATTTCATCTAAATGGGTACATTGAAGTCCTCTATATCACATGATTATTGATTCATGACAAACCAAAGACTTCAATTAGTAAGGAGAAAAAACAAAAAAGGACCAAGAGAAATAGAAGGGTAAAAAATCAAATGCTAAGCCAAAATCATCATATGAGTCCTCTTATTTAGGAAAGAAACCCAAGAAAGATTGACTCATATGTGCCTATTTTAAGATAGTTGGGCATGATGAAACCAAATGCATGAATAAATATATTGACCAACTAACAAATATGCTTGAGAAAAATAAAATCAATGTCCTTGATTCAGTCAAACAAATCTCATCAGCATAGAAGTCTTCAAAGGCAAAAGTTAGTAGTAAGGGAAAATATAAGGCAAGTCCCTTATTAGAGATACATCTCAACCATCTGCATGGGTGATTGATTTTGGTTCCTCACACCACATGGCTTCTTCATGAGACTTATTCTCATCCTTAGAGTCATGCTCTATGTCATCTATTTTGATAAGTGATGACACTTTTGTTGAATTTTATGGGAGAGGGTCTGTTGAAGTTAATGATGGAATATTTTAATATGTCTTATGTGTTCCCTCACTATCAACTAATCTCTTATCTATTTACTAAATCATCTACATTGGATCAAGTAAGAGAGTTGAGTTCTAGATTCTTTGATAATTAGGGAGTTGCACAATAATACTCTATTGGTCACTGGGAAATCAAATCCTTAGTTAAGGTTGTATACCTCAAATTTTACTCCTAATTACCCTTCTAGTATACTGCTCAGTAATTCTAATAGGGTGAGTAAACTGTGGCATGAGTGATTTAACCATCTAAACTATTACAACTTGAAACTACTTAGTCAACAAGATATGGTGGTAGGATGCCTCGTGTTTATTTTTTTATGGTGTTTTCCAAGGTTACATACTTGTTAAACATCATAAATAGAAATATGACAAATTCAAATCATGGAGAGCCACTCAAATTTTGGAGCTAATTCACGGTGATGTTTTTAGTCCATTTTTGAAGCCTTCATTCAACAAGGTTAGATACATGTTTACCTTCATAGATGACTTATTTAGGTATACTTGGTTGTATTTTACTCAATAAAAGTCTGCGGCCTTTGACCATTTTAAGCATTTCAAGGATCTTATTTAGAAATAGTCATGAAAAACCATCAAGGTTTTATGCATAGATAATAGTGGTGACTATGTTAGTCATCACTTTGACTAATTTTTCACTTCAAAAGGGATTGATCTATAATAAAAAATTCTATATAGTCCTAAATAGAATGGTTTTTTAGAATACAATAATATATCTTTGAATGAAATGGAAAATTGTATGATACACTCCAAATCACTTGCATCATAATGTTGGGTAGAAGCCATTAACTATGCATGTTATATCTAGAATCAAATTCATCACAAATCATTGAAAGGAATCACTCATTTTGAAACTTAAATCGATTAATATCCCACAGTTAAGCACTCTAGGATCTTTGGATCTCTATATATGGCTCACATTCCTAAGAATAAACATAAGGACATGAAGCATTAGAATAGACCATGGATATTTATTAGGCATGCATAAGGTGTTAAGGGATATATACTTCTTCATTCTACCACACATGAGTTTTTCATTGAGAGGATTGTACACTTTTAGGAGGGTCCTTCAGAATCCACAATTGACACTTTTCCCTCTTCTTTGAACTCGCTATGATATTGTGACAATTTAAATGCTTTAGATTATTTAGATCAGATCCCTGATGATGAGAATTTTTCTTCCATCTTGGATGATGAGGACAGTGATAGGGATCTACCTCATTCCATTCATAGTCACATTTCTAAAAATGAGGAATCTCTTCTAGACTCTTTGACTTCAGGTACTCTTTGGGCTAGATAGACTCTACAGTGTGTAGGTGATTGAGTTGGGGATATATCTAATGTTAGGTAGACTCATTCATAATTTTAGGGTGTTCCACATGTTTTCATTACTTTTGATTTTGATCCAAAGTCATTTCATGAGGCATTTAGTAGTATTGAGTGGGATACAACTATGCACAAGGAGTATAATTCCTTAATAAAGAACCACACTTGGGATATAATACCCCTTCTTAAGGGAAGGAAACTTATTTTATGTAGGTGGTGTTGGAGAGTTGTTAATGATGTCATGGTGATGGCATGAAGGTGTTTAGGTGAGTGGATGAAGTGAATTTATATTTTATGTGATAATGACAAAGTGTGAAATATGTTTTTCCTAGTATGCTTTTAAGAGGCTTGGTTGATCTTCAATTTTAGCCTAGTTAGAGTTGTTCAAAGATGAGTATGGAGTATTTATCATGTGTAAAATGTCCCTAAGATGTTTTCCAAGTTTTGAGTGCTTTTGTGCATAAGTGGAATTCATCTTTAAGTCCATAATTTTCATCTAGACATTTTGGGTCTAGTGGCATAAAATCTAAGTAGGTAGTTTGATGATTTCACCATTACCATGTGTAGATGAGTCAGGAGGAAATGGTCACATGGGTTTATTAATTATTGTGCCTAGTTCTTATGTATTAAATCTTAGGTCATGTACCTTACTATGTAAAAATATATGCAAGGGCAAAGTTGGGCTATGTGTGGATGTTCCAAGAGAATTTGATCATATGTGTTTGTTCAGTTTTATGCTTAGTTCTCATGTGCTAAATTTCAAATCATGTGACTAAGTGAAATGGAAGTTATACAAGAGCAAAGTTGGCCTCACCAACAAGTTCTAAGCATAGTTGGCTCTATGATAGAATATTTTGAGAAAGAATTTTAATGGTGATATATCTCACTCATATGAGTGTTTCAGGAGTAGTTTGTCACATGGTTGGATTCTCCTGTGTGATGAGATCATATGGTCCAAATTTTAGATCATGCAAGTGAGCAAGACAAAAGTTATTATGGTATAAATTTGGCCTTATAGATAGATTAAAATGGTCCCCATACTTAGTCAATTTTACACCAAGTAATTTTTTAGCAACTCTTGAAGAGATCAATGATGTACATTTTCTCCAAGATGTCAGGAAGCAATGAGATGGCAGGAAGTGCTCAGGGTTTAATGTTGAGTAGAGATAAAAATCAAGATTCTTCCAATGATTAATAGTGAGCAGGAGATCATAAAAATAGAGAGAAATGGTGTGTATTAAATTCAATAGGTCAAAGTGATCATTGTTTAGCTTTGTTAAAGAAAAATCTACATACAAAAGATCGACAAAGCATGTTGATTCAAAGTTTCCAGATTACAAGAGATGAGGTCAACTGATAGATGTTTAACATTTAAGAATTGGTGCTTATGAATTAGAGATTAAACAAGATCAATGTTTTGCATTTAATCTAAGCAGTGAGGACATGAGACGCATGCATGATGTTCAAGGTTTAACTATGACCGTTTGCATTTGAATATTTGAATTTGCAAAGGAAGAATGAGTGCTTTGTATTTTGTTTATAAATTTTGATCCAAGATGAATTTGCTCATGTTGTAAAAACTAAAGATGAAGAGGAATTCATGGTGAATCTAATGAACTTGATTTGAAGATATATAAGTGCCCATAGTCATAGTTACTAAGGTTCAAAGTTGACTATGTGTTTGTGCTTGTTATGCAAGTGACCCGAGAAGGATAATTCAGCTTGTGTAGATGTTGTTTCAATATTTCATGATGAATTAGCTATTGGAGAGTGTTTTAGACTCCATAAGGATGATATGTATGGATTTTATAGGTGTGATCAATCTATTTTAAATATGAACAATTCTTAATAAGTTGATTGTGTCTTCATTCATGATCTTCCTATATACTATATCAGTGTATGAATTTTTTGATCATACAAAGTGGTGAATAAAGTTCACTATGATCATTTAATAATATTGAGGGGGACATGAAGAGTGGACCCATGTAATTTAAATTGGTCCTATGTTCTATTTTTGTTTGATGAAGTGCTAAAGGAGTGAATGGGTTCACATGACACCTATAAGGGATATAAGGGCCTAATTGAAAGGTGTAGTTCCTTAAGGGTGACCCATAGATTTTATAGCCAACCTATTAAGTTTGTATTGAGCTATGTATTCATGTAAGATATGCCTTAAGGGATAATGCATGCCTAATGGTTAACTAAGGTGATTTATTATCAAGTATGATCTATAAATAGTGCAACCAAAGATGATGGTTTTTAGATTTTGAGTAAGAGACTTTTAGAGAGATACTAGGGAGAGATTTGAGAGATACCTATGGAGAAGAGGAGGGGTAGAGTACCCTATGGATGAATTGAATATAATAATAGATTAAGGACTATTTATATGACTTGTAGGCCATAATTATGTTGGTAGAATAGTTTTCTTATAGATTGAGTGTGAGTGAAGGTGAAAAGTGATAATCAAAGGTCCATCATCAAGGGTTGAAGACATCAATGTAAAGTTTGATGTGTTCATAGAGTGTTGTTATGGAAACTTAGAATCTAAGGGGGTTTAAGCCTCCTTGTAAGGTGAAACTTGATAAAAATGGTGTGGTAGCTCCTTGTGTGATTGTAGTCTCACTAAAATAAGGGATCATGGTTCCTTGATCAGTTGCCGCTGATCTAAATTGGATCTTTCTATTATAGTGCAGTACTCCAATTTTATGTTCCATAGGATTTTCTCCCCCAAGAGGGTTTCCCACATATATCATGTGTTATATGCTTGATCTTGCATTGTCTTTCTTGTTCATTGCTATGAATGATGTGTATGCCTCATAAATATATGTTTTGATTGATTAAGAGTTTAAAAGGATTGGAACTAAAGTTGAAATATCTAGGCTCACTGATTCACCCCCCATGATTGTACCTCTAACAATTGGTATAAAATTAGGTCTTTTGGTAAAGGCTTAATAACTTGAAGGTGATCCAAGGTACAATATGGGTAGTCATCAAGGAGGTTTATCTACTAAGAAAACATCAATGTTCAATGGATCTAATTATGATTTTTGGAGTGAAAGGATCTAATTAAGTCCCTAGGTTTTGACGTATGGTACTCTATTCTAGATGGTTATTTGAGAATAATTCCATCTAGTGTTTTAGACAAGAAGTTGTTTGAGAATAATTCCAAGGTAATGAATGCTATCACTTGTGGTATTTTAGAGAATGAATAGACCAAATTAATCTATTATAAATATACTAAAGAGATATGGGAAAAAAATTAGATCATTTTTGAAGGAGATTCAAAGGTCAAGCTTGCTAAGTTGTAGACTCATAAAAAGCAATTTGAAAGTCTCAAAATGAAGGAAGAAGATTCTATGGCATCCTTTTTGTAGAGAGTTTATGAGACTATGGAAATCATTAGAGGTCTTGGAGAGAATCTTGAAGAGGCTAATATAGTCTAATATTTATTAAGGTCTCTATCTCTTAAGTTTGATACAAAAGTATCTACTATAGAAAAAAATTTCTATCTTACTTAGTTGAAGATGAATCAATTGCATGGCATCCTTACTGCATATGAGATGAGAGTAAATTATGATATACCACCAAAAAAGGAAGTATAATTAAAGATATAGATGAAGCTTAAGAAGAAGTTCCAAGGTAATAAATCCAAAGAGGATGACATATTGAATATTGATGAAGATGAACTAATTTCTTTAATTACTAGGATATTGAATACATGCTTAGGGAATTATAAGGGTAAACTACCCTTGAAATTTTTTAATTGTTTAGAGATAGGAAATTTTTCTCATAAGTACCCTCATAATTATGAGAATAATGACAACGAAGAGCATGGTGAAGGCCAAGATTATTACATGAAGACATACAGGAAGAAAGGACTCAAAAAGTATAAAAACAAGAAGTCCTTCAAGAACAAGAAAAGTCTCTACACCAAAGAAAATTGTAGCTCATTCAATGAGTGTGAAGATAGTGACTCAAAACATGATCATGAAGATGATGGTCTTGCTCAATATGAATCTCTATTCATGGCTAAGGAAGGAAGTTTCTCACATCAAAAGGAGCCTACTTAGAGTGATTTAGATGATGATGAAGATGAGGTGGGTTGTGAGACTATATTGATGAATGCTCTTGAAGAACTAAAGATTGAGAAGAATATAAATAATAATATGAAATCTAAACTCAAGGACTATGAGGAGCAATTCAATGTATTTGAGGCAAGATTGGTTGAAGACTCTAGAGAGCATGAAGGTGTTGTCACGTTTTTTAATTCTAAGTTGAGATCTATGTCTACAAGTCTAAGATCCAAAGAATAATAATGTTCAAGGTATGTTTTTGAAAGTGAGTCTTTGAAATATGAGTTATAAAATACATCTAGTAAGGTGAAGACATTTTTGAGATCTGAAAAGAGCTCATGTGATATAGATAATATTCTGAGTAGTCAAAATCATGCTAGTGATAAAAATGGTCTTGGATATGAAGAAGAATAAAAGAATGTAACTCAAGACAAGATGAAGACTAATGTGAAATAGGAAAATCATACTTTTAAGATAAATCATCAGATAAGGAATGAAGGTACCGGTAGAGTAAAGACAAATCATATCAAATAACCAAATGCCATGAGGTATGCAAGATTCAATGCTTATTATTACACATGTAATTAATTTGGTCATAGGGATAGAGAATGAAAGAGACATATTAGAAATGAGTTTTCATGGGACTATAATGAGGGTCATCAGTCAAAAGGAGTGATAAAAATTAAGTGCTTTAACCATCTTGATGCGAGACACTTTGTAAACCATTGTCCACATAATATTATATAAGGTGAGTCCTCTTCAAAAAGGGGAGTTTGTTTTATTTTCCATGGCAAAGGACATATTTCAATTTTTTATCCAAACATGGAAAGATAAACTGTGTTTCCATCAAGAAGTATGGTGTGCTACAATTGTGAATAGAGAGGTCACATTACTAGGTTCTACAAGCAAAGATCTATAAGTCAGAATAGGTTTAACTAGGCTCGTAAAGTGCAAGAATAAGGCAAGTTAACACATGGAAGCCAAAGGTGAAAATTATGAGTCATGATAAGACTATAGGTCCAAATAAATGGTTTGATATGGTGGAGAATGCTTTATAAGTTGAAGAGTACCAAGAGGTCTCATTGTCTACTCATGTTGAGAATGAAGAGATCAATCTCAAGGAGAAGACTAAGATACTAGTTGAGGCTAATCCTGAGGTATGTATGGATCCAACTGAACATCTTGCTATTTTTGAGAATTTATCATGTAATGAACATCAATTATTTGTGCCTAATGATGAGGTTCTAAACTACAAGGTAGATTTTTCAGATGAAATGTATGTCATGAATCTTTATTGTCTTTATTTATTGTCAATCCAATTCTAGAAGAAAAGGATAATGTTGTAGTGTTTGAGCATGTATCTTTTATTAATACTAAAAAGAAGAAGAAGTATAATCATCATATGACCAAGGAGGATAAGGAATATGAGGATTTTTGGGCGACTCCTGGTTTCACATTATTCGAAGACATGATGAAATAGGGTGTCTCTACCTATGCTTCTTAGGAGACATATTTCTTTTGGATAATCAAGTTTATGGGCTCAATATCATCATGCCAATCCATATACATATTTGTGTTGATTTTAGGTTATTGGTTAAGGGGTAGCAATAACTTCATGAGTTTGTTCCATTGGTTTATGAAGGAGCTATAGTACAGAGTCAAAATGGGTGGTTCCAAGTGGCTTAATGAGATTGATATAATGTCAAGAAGATTTTGATACTCAAAAAGGTCTAAACAATTATTATTTCTATGGTCTAGGCGATTTTATGGTCTGAAGGTATGTTTGTGCCAATTGAAGATTTTTCTAGTGCTCTCAGTTTTCTTAATTTTTGGCTAAAGGACAAGTAGGCCTAAAATGGGTTATAAGAATTTAATGTTCCCAAAGGTATGGATGCTTAATTTTTGGTCTATAAGTGTGTGATGGGTGTCTCTAGGTGTGAAAAAAGTTTCATAATTGTGCATTGCCTAGAAGGAGGTTTTTTTACCTTATTTGTTTTAATATTTTAGGGTTTTGGGCTATGCTATAAAAGTAGTTTGCCTTATGATTTGAGATTTTAGGTTTCCTAACAAGTTTAATGGACCAAATGGGTTTTCAAATCAATATTCACATATATATAATTTTTTGTGAATTTCAAGTTATTCATGTTTTTATCAAAATGGAGGCATAATTATCTAAAAGGCTTGTGAAGGAAGTATATTATAGAAAATGAGCTAGGTGATTCACATTGGTGTGATTGAGGGGGCATATGAGAGTGTTATAGATATGAAGTTTTATGTCTTGAATGTGTGTCTACTAAAATTTGTTGGCTCTTCAAGTTCTAAGTAGGGCTATAAGGAGACTAGACAGGCCTAATGTGAAGAAGACTACCTATTGATCAAATTCTCCAAAATAGAAAGGAATGAGTATTTCAAGGTGAGTTCTCAAGTTGTTTTAGAGAATATTTCCTATTTGGTGAATGGCATGAAGTTTTGTTGGTGGTCTTAGAGGTGGTTTGAGAGAGAAGGCTAGTAAGCTTATATGGTGGTTACTCATGGTGTATGGAGATCTGAAGATGCTCAAGTGATGAAATTTATCAAAAATATTAGGGGGAATCCCTCTCAAATTTTTCTTGGTAATTTCCATCATATTTTATTATTTTTGTGTGTTCTTTCTTCATTGGTTGTAGTGCTTGGTTGAAGAGAGTGTTGGCATGAAGCAAGAGGATGTTGTCAAGGCAAGTAGAAGTAGGCTCAAGGTAAGGAGGACTTTGTATCATATTTATAAGATGGTCCTTTCTTGTTTTATATTATTTTATGTCCTCAAGACTAGTTGGTTTCCACTTTGTCATTGTGTCAAAGGGGGAAAAAGTTCTTGTTGTGAGAGTGCTTGAAAAGAGAGAAAGAAAGTGAGTTGTATATTGTTATATGATGGTTGTTGACATAAATGAAAAAGGGAAAGATTATTGAAGAGTTTTAAATGATTTCATGGTTATGTCATGAAGTTATCTAGGTGAGTGGATGAAGTGCCTCGATAGTCTATGTGACAATGACAAAGTGTGCAATATGTTTGTCCTAGTATGCTTGAAGGAGGATTGGTTTATATTCAGTTTTAGCCTAATTAGAGTTGTTCAAGGATGATTATGGAGTATTGAAAATGTGAAAAATATCCCTATGATGTATTCCAAGATTTGAGTTCTTATATGCATAAGTATACTTCATTTGGTATTCCATAGTTTTCATTTAGACAATTTGGGTCTAGTGGTAAAAAATTTGAGTAGGTAGTTTGATGATGTCACCATTACCATGTGTGGATGAGTCAGGAGGAAATGGTCACATGAGTTTGTTCAATATTTTTCCTATATTTTATGCACTAAATCTCAGGTCATGATCCTAAGTGCATCAAAATATATGCAAGGTTAAAGTTATGCTCCTAGGCAGTTTGACAGTATTTTCCCATACTTAGCCAAATTTGCATGAGGAAGAAAAAGCTGAGTAAGTAGTTTGATGGTGGAATATATTTAAAATGTGGATGTTTCAAGAGAATTATATCATATGGTTTTGTTAAATTTTATTCCTAGTTTTTATGTGCAAAATTTTAGATCATGTGACTAAGCAAAATGAAAGTTATGCAAGAGTAAAGTTGGCCTTACAAGCAAGTTCTAAGCATAGTTGGCTCTATGATAGAAGATTTTGAGAATGAATTTTAATGGTGATATATCTCACTCATATGAGAATTTCATGATCATTTTGTCACATGATTGGATTCTCCTATGTGAGGAGATCATATTGTCCAAATTTTAGATCATGTGAGTAAGTGAGGCAAAAGTTATTGTGGTCCAAAGTTGGCCTTCTAAATAGATTAAAATGGTCCCCATCGTCAATTTTGCACAAGGTAATGTTTGAGAAACTCTATAAGAGATCAATGATGCACATTTTCTCTAAGATGTCAGGAAGTAGTGATATGGGAGGAAGTGCTCAAGGTTTAAAATTGAGCAGAGATAAAGATCAAGCTTCTTCCAAGCATCAGCAGTGAGTGGGAGATCATATAGATATAGATGAATGGTGTGTATTAAAGCTGAGAGATCAAAGTGGTATTTGTTTAGCTTTTTTAAATACTAAGCTATGTATAGAATATCGATGGATCACATTGAGTCAAAGTTTCCATATTGCACAAGATGAGGTCAATTGTTAGATGTTTAACATTTGAGCATTAGCACCTATACGTTAAAGATCAAATAAGATCAATGGTGTGTGTTTAATATAAGTATTGAGGACATGAGATGCAAGAATGGTGTTCGAGGTTTAACTGTGACCATTTGCATTTGAATATTTGAATTTTCAAAGGAATAAAGAGTGCTCTATATTTTGGCTATAACTTTTGATTCAAGATGAATTTGTTCATGCTATAAAAATAAAAGATGAAGAGCACTTCATGGTACATCTAATTAACCTAATTTAATGATCTAGAAGGGTGTAAAACCATAGTTATGAAGGTTCAAATTTGATAGTCTGTTTGTTTTTGTGCTACAAGTGACTTGAGAAGGATAATTGAGCTTATGTAGATGTTGTTTCGATGTTTCATGATGAATTGGCTATTGAAGAGTGTTGGAGACTCCATAAGGATGCTCTATGTGGATTTTATAGGTTCGATCAATCAATATAAAATTTGAACAATGCTTAAGAAGTTGACTATGTATTCATTCATGATGTTCTAGTATACCAAATTAGTGTATGAATTGTTTGAGCATATGCAGTGGTGAGCAGAGTTGACTATGATCATTTGAGAATGTTGAAGGGGACATAAGGAGTGGACCCATGTAATTTAAAGTGGTCATATGTTCTTTTTTTGTTTAATGAAGTGATAAATAAGTGAATGGGTTCACATGAGACCTATAAGGGCTACAAGGGTGTAATTGAAAGGTGTAGTTCATTAAGGGTGACCCATAGATGTTATGGCCAACATATGAAGTTTGTATTGAGCTATGTATTCATGTAAGATATGCCTTAAGGTCTAAGACATGTCTTAAGGGCTAAGACATGCCTAATGGCGAACCAAGGTGATTGATTATCAATTATGCTATATAAATAGTGAAACTAAATATGATGGTTTATAGATTTTGAGTAAGATACTTTGAGAGAGAAAATAGGGAGAGATTTGAGAGAGGCTTGTGGAGTGAAGGAGGGTAGAGTGCCCTATGGATGAGTTGAATAGCATAATAGATTGAGGACTATTTGTATGAACTGGAGGTCATAATTATATTAGTATAATAGTGTTCTTGCAGATTAAGTGTGAGTAAAGGTAAAAATTGATAAGTAGAGGTCCATCATCAGGTGTTAAAGATATTAGTGAAAAGGTGGATGTGTTCATAGGTTTTGTTGTGGTATCTCAAGATCTAAGGGGGTTATAGCCTCCTTGTAAGTTGAAACTTGATAAAGGTCTAGTTGTTGTGGCAACTAAGCTAGATAGGTGTGGTAGCTCCTTGTGGGATTACAGTCTCACTAAAATAAGAGATCGTAGTTCCTTGATCAGTTATAACTAGTCTAAATTGGATCTTATTATTATAGGCTAGTAGTCCAATTGTAGGTTCTAGTGGGTTTTCTCCCCCAAGAGGGTTTCCCACATATTTCATGTGTTATATGCTTGATCTTGTATTGTCTTTCTTGTTCATTGCTATGAATGATGTGTATGCCACATAAATGTATGTTTTTGATTGATTAAGAGTTTAAAAGGATTGGAACTGAAGTTTAAATATTTGGGATCATTGAATTACCCCACCTCTTAGTGATTATACCTCTAATAGGTGGATATATAAACAAAATTTATAGTAGATGGGTTGGTGGATAAGTTCAAATCATGATTGGTGGTGAAAGTAATTTCACAAGTTCCTGGCATAGAATATACTAAAACATTTGCTCCAATCACTAAAATGAATCTATTTGACACTTTTCCATTATCATAGCTCACCATTGGGATGTTCATTAGATGGATGTGAATATTTCCTCTCTTCATGGTGACCTTGAAGAGGAAATATATATGGAAATCCACAAAGTTTTATGTAAGATTCTTCCTTAGTGTCTAAACTTTCTAAATCTATCTATGGATTCAAATAGTCCCTTTGAGCTTGGTATGTAAATATGGATTCATTCCTTCTCATAGTTGGGTTCAATATATTCCACTCTAATCTAAATGTCTACATCTTATAGTAGGATGAGTAACTCTTGATTCTGGTTATATATGTGGATGGCCTATTAATCATAGAGAGTTCTTCATCCTCCATTATAGTAGTGAAAATTGTTGTAGATGATAGATTCTTCATGACTAACTTGGGTTTGATACATTCCTTCCTTAGTATTGATATTTCATAGTCTAACTTGAGGATTACCATTGCATAATCAAAGTATTATCTTGATTTTCTTGCATTATTTCACATGGTTGATTATAAACCAGCTCTGACTCTATTTATTTCTACAGTCAAACTTGAGGCTGAGTGTTCTTATCCATTGGTTGATATTACCTTTTATCAATAACTTATTGGTAACCTCATTTATCTTACTCACACTAGATTTGATATTTCATATGTAGTGGGTATGGTTTCTAGCTTTATGTAGACATCACATGAGCTGTAATGAAAAGTAACCAAGTATATTCTCCTATTTTATTATTTTTCAAAATAATGGAGCTTTATTCCTAATTAATAAATAGGTTTGGAGTAAATTAAACTATTAAATAATGTGTAATAATTAAACCATTGATTTATGTAAATATAATGTATCTTTGCCTTTTCTAAAAATATTAATAAATGAGAGAAAATATGACTTAGCTTATTCTGAGTTATCATATCTGAGATAAAGTCTAATAATTTAGGTACAAGATTGGGATAGTGTTAAAAATTGGTTCCTAAAATTCATTTTATAATTGGATTGGAGTACCAAAAGTGGGACACCCTACTATTTGATACTGTATTCCTTTTCTAGTGCTATTGTCTAGGTGATTTGAGTTTTTTGGGTTCTGCTCGATAGGTCTATGTTACCCTATTAATGAAATATTGAAGCCTAAAATTCTATGGAGCACATTTACATTTTTTTTAATCTTCAAATCCCTAGGAACACTTTGTGCTTGAACTTGAATGGTAGCTTGGGAAAGAGAGAGAAGGGGTTAGTGTGTAAAAGATACATTGGATGCACTTCACACCCTGTGTGTGGGCATGCTACCTACATACCAATACTCTGAAAAGGGATCAAGCTAATGTAGTTCTCCCATTGAATTTCTTGGTGAAATATTGAATGAAATGTAAGAAATACTAATATTGGTATGATTGAGATGGCTAGGAACTAGTCTGAAGACTTGGTTTAACTTGAAAGTGTATAGGCTAGCTATATGTAGAGAATAGGGAAGATTTCTTGAGTGTTCTTGCTTATATTCTTTCTTACTTGAATGATATTTTTAAACCCTTTTAAAAGGACTTTGAATGGCCGTTTATAGGGGATTTAATGATCATGGGTTAAATGAATTCATATTAGGCCAACATGAATTAGGATAAGGACTCAAGAAAATATGATCGTTGGACCTATTTTTCACTTAAACAACAACACCAAAAAGGGGACACCCTAGGTTCCAATGTTATAATCCAATTTGGGCACTATTGTCCTAGAGACATAAGTTTTTTGAGTTTTGTTTACTATCCCTGTGTGAACCTGATTGTAAAATTTTAGATGTTGGATGTTTACAGATGACTAAGAATAAACAAAAAGGTGTCTAAAAGGGTCATGAAAGTAAACAGGAGAGAACTATGGATTGGGTGTCATTATCCATTTTCAATTTACCAATTTTTGCATTTTATATGAATAAAATTGCCCCTCCTTTATTCTAGTGATGCAATAAAGCAAAATACTAGGATAAAGAAAAAAATAGAAATCATACCTGAACTTACCTATAAAGGTGAAGCCCATGAAGCTTGTGTGATGCTGAGTAATGTTGGAGAGTGCATAAAGAACACATTTTACAAGTGTGAATCTAAAAAATTAATAAAGAGTATACCAGTTCTTATTATATGTGATATAAAACAAGAACATATAAAAGCTGAGTAAAAGAAAAAGGAAGAGAAATGAATGAATAAAGCTCACCGAGTATGTAAATCAATACAAAACCCGTTGTAATTCTCAGTAACATTGAGTAATGTTGGACTGTGTTGGATGATGGTGTATCAAAATTTATATAATTAATGGAGTTGAGTGCTCAATTCCTCAAAAATTGGTTCAATAAAATAAAGGCTGGCCCTTTGGCTCCATCGTCGCCTTCTCAGTGAATCTAGATGATCATGCAAGTGATAATCGATGTCTAGATTGTGTGTCCAATCCCTCTGAATAAGTGGCTCAAGAATACAAAGGATAGCCATTTGGCTCCATCATTTTCCCATGAAGTGAAGCTATGAAGTGATACTGATATATAATAGACGTCATATGAGATGGCTCATAGAGCCCATAAATGCTCTAAAAATTTGACAATGTGTTATGGATAGCCAAATGTATGCTAGAAACTAAACCACTCTTGGCCATTTTAAAAGATGGAGGTTAGGCTTGTATGAAAGCCACTCTAAAAATGATGTAATATGCTTATGTGAAAGCCAACTTGGGTACTCAAAAATTTAAACTTTAATTTAAATTTAAACTTGAGAAGATGGAGTAAGGCATGTAACTATTGAGAATGCTTAGGTAATAAACTGAACTCAAAAATAAAAGAAGACTAATATGTTGCACACAATTCCCCCAATCACTAGTGTTTAGAACATAGATTCTAATCTAAAAGTTATGTCAACTGCCTAATCTAAAACTAGAAGTGAGATTCATCATGTTGCACTGATACCCCCTATATCTAGATTCCCTAAGAAAAATGTACTTAAATTACTAATTCTAGTTGATGTAGATGTGCAAAAACTATAGCTAAGCTAGAATTTTTTCCTGTTACTAGAAGACCTACATGTTTTTTAGCCTAGATAAGAGTGATAAAAAGAGGACACCCCTGTGTTTGGCACTACTGTCTATTTTCAGCACTATTATCCTATGCTGAAACTGGTTGTTAATCTAGAATCATCATTATTTTTATGTTCTATTATGACTAGTTTGACCTCTAGATTCTAAACTAGGTGATATAAATTCTATTGTTTTAACTATTAGGAGATTTAATTGGGGGAAATGTGCATGACATATTAGTCTTCTTTTGTTTTTGAGTTTAGTTTATGACCCAGGTATTCTCAGTAGTTGCATGCCTTACTCCATCTGCAGGTGGTTGGAATCATTCTCAAGTTGAACTTTCATACAAGTTTAACTTCTTGAGTACATAAGTTCCTAAGTTGCCTTTCACATAAGCATATTACATCAGTTTCAAAGTGGTTTTTATACAAGCCTATCCTCCATATTTCAAAATGGCCAAGAGTGGCCTAGTTTCTAGCATACATTTGGTTATCCATGCCACATTGTCAGATTTTTAGAGAATCTATGGGCTCTATGAGCCATCTCATATGATAACTATTCTATACCAATATCACTTCATAGCTTACTTCACAGGGCAATGGTGGAGCCAAAGGGCCAGCCTTTGTATTCTTGAGCCACCTATTTGAGGGATTAGACACACAATCTAGACATTGATTATCACATGTATGATCATCTAGCTTCACTCAGTAGGCGACAATGGATCCAAAGGGCCAACCTTTATATTCTTGAGCCACTTTATATGGAATTAATTGAATACTTAGTTCTATTTGTGATATAAATTTTGGTACAACATCATCCAACACAATCCATCATTACTCAACCTTAATTAGGATTACAACAGGTTTTGTATTGATTTGCATACCCATATTCATTCATTTATCTTCCTTTTTATTTTACTCAACATTTGTATATTCTTATTTTATGTCACATATAATAATAACTAATCTACTCTTTGTTTATTTTTTAGATTCACACTTCCACAATGTGTTCTCTATGCACTATCCAACATTACTCAGCATCACACAAGCTTCATGGGCTTCACCTTTGCAGGTAAGTTCAAGTACTATTTCTATTTTTTCCTTTATCCTAGTATTTTACTTTTCTATATCATTAGAATAAAGGGGAGGCAAATTTAGTCATATAAAATACAAAAATTGGTAACTTGAGCATGGCTAATGACACCCAATCCATAGGTCCCTCTTGCTTACTTTCATGACCCTTCTAGACACCTTTTTTGCTTATTCCCAGTCATTCATAAACATCTAGCATCTAAAATTTTATAGGTAGGTTCACACAGGGATAATAAACAAAACTCAAAAAACTTATGTCTTTAGGACCACAATGCCTGACTTGGATTATAGCGTTGGACCCTAGGGTGTCCCCTTTTCGATGCTATTGTCTAAGTGCAAAATAGGTCCAAATGGTCATATTTTCCTAAATCCTTATTCATATTAGCTTTATTCAAATTAATTTAACCCACAATCATTAAATATCTTATAAAAGGCCATTCAAAGACCATTTGGAAGGGTTGGAAAATATCATTCAAGCAAGCAAGAATACAAGTAAGACCACTCAAGCAATCTTCCCTATTCTTTGCATATACCCAGCCTATACACTTTCAAGTTAAACCAAGTCTTTAGACTAGTCCCTATCCATCTCAAGCATACCTAGTCTTAGCATTTCTTACATTTCATTCACTATTACACCAAGCACTTCAATGGGAGAACTAGATTAGCTTGATCCCTTCTCTGAGTATTGGTATGTAGGCAATGTGCCCACACATAGGGTGTGAAGTGCATCTAGCATATACTTTACACACTAACCCCTTCTCTCTCTTTCCTAAGTTGTCATTTAAGTTCAATTAAAAAGAACTCCTAGGGATTTTAAGATTAAAATAGACACACAATGAGCTCTACAAAATTTTGGGCTTCAATATTTCACTAATAGGGTAACATAAACCTACTGAGCAGAACCCAAAAAACTTAGATCACCTAGACAATAGCACCGAAAAAGGACTACAGCACTAAAAAGTATGGTGCCCCATTTTTTATGCTTTTGTACAATCAAAAAATAAAGTTTAGGAACCTATTTTTGACATTGTCCTAGTCTTGTACCTGAATTATAAGACTCTATTTCAGATCAGATAACTTAGAATAATCTAAGTCATATTTTCTCTCATTTATTACTATTTTTAGAAAAGACAAATATAAAATCTATTTACATAAATTAGTGGTTTAATTATTGCACATTATTTACTGATTTACTTTACTCCAAACCTATTTATTAATTAGGAATAAAACTATATTATTCTGAAAAACAATAAAACATTTGGTGAACTCGACTTACTTTGAATTTTGCACAAAAACCCTAGAAACCCTAAGGTAAATTATTTCTAAATTTTTGCCATAATTTTTTAATTTAAGCTATATTTAAAAATTAAAAATCTAAAAATTAATTGCAAAATTATCATATATTTTGTTAAAACCCTTGTTTGCACATACTAGGTCTTTTTTGCATACAAACACATTCTAAACACTAGGAAAAATATATTGCTAATTTTAGAAGTATTTTCTGATTTTTCTTAAAAATTTTAAGAAAATTTCTACAAATTTTCTATAAATTCATATCATATTTTTAAAATTATCTTACTAATTTTAAAACTTCATTAAATAATCCCTAGTTGCATTAACTAGCTCCCAGTTATTTTCCATTACTTTTCTAATTATTATTTGAATTTTTAGTTTCTTATCTAACTCAGAAAATCAATTTTAAATTCAAAAATTCATAGTATTTTGCATAAATAATTTTTAAAAAATCCTTAGTTGCATGTACTAGCTCCTATTTTGCTTCTTGCAATATCACCTTACATCTATAATTAATTTGCAAAAATGTTGTTCATTCATTTACAAACTTTTCTTACATTTTTTGTAAATAATAAGGAAACCATAATGGGCCCTATCATGTACATGAATGATGAAGTCTATCATATGTTAGTACAAAGCTTCATCCTTTGAATTTCATACTTATGTTTCATAATAAGGGATGATATTAAAAAATTTATTACTAAAATTGCACAAGATGTCAATATTTATTTTGCATACTTTCTATCTCTCATGTGGAAAACTTTTCAAATTTATCATGCCAAGCACATTAGAAATGTTATGTTTCATGTGAAAAGTTTCTATGCCTTTATGCAAAAAGTCATACTCTCTATCCTTGGCTTTATATGTCTCATATGAATAATTTTCAATCTTATCATGCTAAACATATTATAAATGTCATAGTTCATGTCAAAGATATTTATGCATTCTTGCACAAATCCATGCTCTCAACCCTTTTCTTTCTATCTCTCATATAGAATAATTTTCAAACTTATCATGCTAAACATATTATAAATGTCATAGTTCATGTCAAAGATATTTATGCATTAATGCACAATTTTATGCTCTCTATCCCTTATTTGTTATCTATCTTGTGGAATGTTCTTTATAATCATATTTCTATACATGGTTTCTACTTAGATTTATGTAACTCTTTGGCTAATTTTAAGCATCTCTCTACCACTACTAGACACAAGCAAACACTAGCGGTTATATATATCCCTCATTTTTTCAAACTTGGTTCATTTAGATTTCAACTTGCACCTACTACCAAATCTATGCCTATATTAAATCTTGAAGTACATGTTATCATCCAAGTTTACGAAGATAGGCAGGTTGATTACACCCATGGTTATAGATTTGTCACTTAGGTTAGCACCCCTTCCAATCCACTTTCAACTCCTCCGCCTGTTATAATTCTTCCTCTAATCTAGATTCAACCATAATTAAGACCTTCATTGCTAGCACAAAGATTCCATACACTTCCATAGAGGCCTCTTTTAGAGCAACCATAGTTTTAGGATTCTAGATAGCTTCCAATTATAGTATTCACACCTAGGGTAGTACCATTGAGGTCTCATACCTCTACACATAGACCACATATTCAAAGAGCTTCTCATACTTCCATATGGGTCCCTAAGAGCCCTATAGTTGCATCCACATCTTATAGTTATAGAGGGACCCCACAGTTGGTTTCCACTATAGATATTTTAGAATATTTACAACATATACAACTTTCAGAGCCACAGTCTCAGCATTTCCATATTGTTTCACGATCATGCACGATCCTTCTTCTTGATACAAGACAACATGATAAGGAGTCTTCCATGAGACTCATTGGTTAGTATCATCCTATCCCAGCCTACTTGTACATAATCTCTTTTTCTTGATTTTACATAGCTTATATAAAAATATAAAAATAATACAAAAATATAAAAATATAAAAACATTCAAAAATGTGAAAAACACAAAAATATTGTGACTGTATGCATAATCCATGTTTTACATTGATAATATCATCCTAGGACTTACATTTATTACTTCATGTTATTTTATGTCAATTTGTATACATTACCATGCTTCACTTGATCTTCTTTGAGTGTCTGCAGTGACATCTAGCTACTTGATTGCTTCACTCTAGCCATTGAGGGGGCATCCTACATCTATATTCGAGACACACTTTGATATACATACCCATTGGGGACATCTTCTACATGACTACACCATCTAGGTTATGTCATTCCTACACTAAAAACTCTAAGTTATCATGGTGATGTACATTATTTACTAGATTACACAGATTACTATATCGACATTTCACTAGTATCTTGCACTTATGTATTTCCTAGTATATACCTAGTTGTGTACTAAATGTATCTTGCATAGTTTCACTCTTACTTTGATTAGCTAGATGTGATTGTACCTTTCCAATTTTTACATGCTTTCCTTTTTTTCTTTGTGTAGTTAGATGTAATTGCATTTCTATTTCTAGTTTTGTTTCTTCTATGTGCCTTAGGACATTTTCCAATGTCCTTTGCTTCTATTCATGTGTGTGTACCTTTGGACATTTTCCAATGTTCCTTTTTTGTACTATTTTATGTGCCTTTTACCCTCATGCTTATCATTTATTGTTTCAAATTGTATGTGTATGTGGCATTCAAACATGCCTTGTATTCTTGCTTTCTAGTTTGAGTGACATGTGCCCATGTCCCTTGTTTGCATGGCCCCTTGGCCAACCTATTATGATTCTTGCTATATGTGTTTGCTTGCTTGATTTATTTTTTTATTGTTGCAATAACATGATCCATATCATTCATTTTCCTTTCCTTCTTAGATCCCATGATGGACATCATGCTCCATCCCTCGACAACTAAAAACTAACGTCTAACATTTCTAGTTATAGTTCAGTACATTTCACATGATTTTAAATTATTATATCTATCTAGGCATACCCCTATTTATCTAATAATATCTCAATACAAACATTGTTATATCTAGATATATCTTGTCAATTATCATTGCTATATCACGTATCTATGCAACATAACACACTTGCAGGACTCTTTTCTTCTAAGGGAAGTCATTGTAGGTTCATCATTCTTACCCTCAGAAGAGGGGGCAATAAATAGGGGTTTTGTCACAAAGATCAAAGCTCCTAATAGTCAAAACAATATCATTCAATCACCCAATTGCAGAATTTAGAGGTCAAACTAGTCAAAACAAAATAAAAAAACAATGATGATTCTAGATCAACAACCAGTTTCAACACAAGACAACAATGCCAAAAATGGACAACAGTGCCAAACATAGGGGTGTCCTCATTTTGACACTCTTTTCCAAGAATAAAAACATTTATGTCTTCCAATAATAGGCAAAAGGTCTAGCTTAGCTATAGTTTTTGCACATCTAAATTAGTCAGAATCAATAATTATAGTACAGTTTTCTCAAGGAATCCAGATATAGGGGGTATCATGCACAACATGATGACTCTCACTTCTAGTTTTAGATTAGGAAGTTGATATAAGTTCCAAATCAAAATCCTTGTTTTAGACATCAGTGATTGGGGGTAATATGTGTTGCATATTGGTCTTTTTTTTATTTTTGAGTTCATTTTATTACCCAAGCATTCTCAATAGTTGTGTGTCTTACTCCACCTATAGATAGTATCATTCTCAAGTTGAAATTTCATACAAGTTTAACTTATCAAGTATATGAATTCCTAAGTTGGCTTTTACATAAGCATATTACATTAGTTTTAGAGTGGATTTCATACAAGCCTAACCTCCATCTTTTAAAATAACCAAGAGTGGCCTAGTTTCTAGTATATATTTAGTTATCCATGCCATATTGTTAGATTTTCAGAGTATCCATGGGCTCCATGAGCCATCTCATATGGAATCTACTCTATACCGATATCACTTCATAGATTCACTTCACGAGGCAATAATGGAGCCAAAGGGCTAGCCTTTATATTCTTGAGCCACCTATTTAGAGGGATTGGACACATAATCTAGACATCGATTATCACACACATGATCATCTAGCTTCACTCAGTAGGCGATGATGGATCCAAAGGGATAGACTTTGTATTTTTGAGCCAATTTTTAGGGAATTGATCACTCATCTTTGTGATTGATATAAATTTTAGTACAACATCGTCCAACACAGTCCAGCATTACTCAGGATTACAACAAGTTTTGTATTAGTTCACATACCTGATGAGGTGTATTCATTTGTTTCTATTCCTTTTTATTTTACTCAACTTTTGTATGTTCTTGTTTTATCTCACATATAATAAGAATTGATCTAATCTTTTTTCATTTTGTAGATTCATAGTTTCACAATGTGTTCTCTATACATTATCCAACATTACTTAGCATCACACAAGCTTCATGGGCTTCACCTGTGTAGGTAAGTTTAGGTATGCTTTCTATTTTTTTATTTATCATAATATTTTGCTTTACTACATCACAAGAATAAGGGGGGGAAATATATTCATATAAAATTAAAAAATTGATAACTTGAGCATGGCTAATGATATCCAATCCATAGGTCCCTCTTGCTTACTTTCATGACCCTTTTATACACCTTTTGCTTATTCGTAGTCATTCATAAACATTCAAAATCTAAAATTTTACATGCAGGTTCACATAGGGATAATAAACAAAACCCAAAAAACTTATGTCTCTAGGACAATAGCACCCAACTTGGACTATAGCACTAGACCCTAGGGTGTCCCCTTTTCGATGTTGTTGTCCAAGTGTAAAATAGGTCCAAACAATCATATTTTCCTAAATCCTTATCCTAATTCATGTTGACTTAATGTGAATTCATTTAACCTTTGATAATTAAATCCCCTATAAAAGGATATTCAAAGCCCATTTAGAAGGGTTGGCAAATATCATGCAAGCAAGCAAGAATATAAGCAAGACCACTCAAGCAATCTTACCTATTCTCTGCATATAGCAAGCATATACACTTTCAAGCTAAACCAAGTCTTCAGACAAGTCCCTAGCCATCTCAAGCATACCCAATCTTAGCATTTCTTGCATTTCATTCACTATTTCATGAATCACTTAAATGGGAGAACTACATTAGCTTGATCCCTCCTCAGAGTATTAGTATGTAACATACCCACACACAGGGTGTGAAGTACATCTAGTGTATCCTTTACACACTAACCCATTCTCTCTCTTTCCAAAGTTGCCATTCAAGTTCAAGCACAAAGAGATCCTAGGGATTTGAAGATTAAAATAGATGCACAATGAGCTCCATAGACTTCTAAGCTTTGATATTTCACAGATAGAGTAACACAGACCTCCTGAGTAGAACCTAAAAAACCCATATCACTTAGATAATAACACTAAACAAGGTCTACAGTGCCGAATGGTAGGGTGTCTCACTTTTAATGCTCCTATCTAATTAGAAAATGAAGTTTAGGAACTTGTTTATGACATTGTCCCAATCCTGTACCTAAATTATCAGACTCTGTCTCAGATCAAACAACTTAGAATAAGCTAAGTCATATTTTTTCTCATTTATTACTATTTTTAGAAAAAGAAAAGATATAATCTATTTATATAAATCAATGGTTTAATTATTGCACATTATTTATGGATTTACTTTACTCCAGACCTATTTATTAATTAGGAATAAAAATCCATTATTATAAAAAACAATAAAACATTTCCACTACAATTAGGGTACTCACAATTTTAGGATTCACTACCAAGTAGGTATTGATATTGACTTGATTAGATACATAGATTCAAACTGGGTTGATGATATTCAACATTACAAGTCCAATTTAAGATATAGTTTCTCACATGGTTCAAGATCAATTAATTGGTCTAGCAAAAATCATAATGTTATTGCTTTATCATCTACTGAGGCTGATTAAAAAGAGGCTATAAATGTTGCTACTAAATCTATCTAGATTCAAAGGATTCTTACTGAGTTTAGCATACAGTTCAAGTGACCTACAGTCATCTTCTATGATAAACAATGCACCATTTAGATATGTAGGAATCTATTCCAACATCAGCAGACCAAGCACATCAAGATACATATGTACTTCATTCAGAAGGTCATTCATAGATAGGTCATTTATCTTAATTTTTTCCAGACTATAGAGCATATAGCTAATATATACACCAAACCCTTAACTAAAAGAAAATATCTTCACTTGTGAAATCTTATTTGGGTTTGAACTACATCAACATTATCTTTGATTAGGGGGGTTCTAGTCCTCTTCTTCTTTTCTCTCTTTTGTGGGGGGATGAGTTTTTTTTCCTGTGGGGTTTTTCCTTTTCCTCCACTTTATGAGATTTACATTGTATTTGGGTACCTCATCAGGCCATGTTATTTGGACCCATTTTTACCCACCTAAGCTATGCTTAAGGGGGGATGTTAGTGTAGGATATTATTTTCCTCATATTTATTTATTGTGTATTATTCCTACACATGTATTTAGCTTGTTTAAGTATAATATTTAGGTCACATAGGTGTAATAATTAGGTAATTAAGACGCACATGCAAATGTGAAAATTGTAGTCAAATTGGTGGGTAAAGATACTCTTGACATTTACCCACCAATATTGACACATTACACATCGTACACATAATCCATTTGGAAATTGCTTGTGTTTACATTACCAAATGTATTGGCTTTATGCCTCTTTTGTACCCATTAATGTACATATCTAAGTTATTTTTAAAAAATTATGAATACAATATTATCATAATTCTACTCTGGTTTGATTTCATTCTCAAAAATGGATTTTTACTTATATTTAATTCCACATTCACATTTCATGTGTTCAATTCTCACCAGTTAGATCTTGGACGATTCCCTCAAGATACATAGTTTCAACCCCACCTTGGTGGTTGCTTAACATAAATACTTATTACCTTTTAATTTTTCTCCAAAATCTTGTGGAAAGCTAGCTTAAAAACATTGAAGGATAAAATTAGGTAATTTTTTCACCAATTTGGTGAAACATATGTATAAGAAGGTATACAATCCAATGGTACACGTGCACAAAAGAATTGAAAATCCAAAAAAAGATGCAAAACATGATTGCTTTATTGGGATAGGTATGGTGGTCAAACCACTTGAACAATGATCCTATTGAGGGCACAATTGATGTAGGCATTGATCCCATTCCTACACATTCAAAATCCCAAATTTTATAGAGAAGAAAACATAGAATTTTATAGTCCATAACTATTCTTAGAAATACAAAAAACATGGAGGTGTGTTTGATTTGATGATTTTATTTACATATTATCCATTTTTTGTTTCAAAATTTAAAATTAGCTTGTTTACACATTTTTTATCACTAGGGTAGATATAAAAATATTTTTATACATTTTTGAATGGTATTTCTCCCTAGTGCATTAATTTCACATAATTGGTTATGGTATTACATCATTTTTAAAAGTAAGGTGAATCAATAGGTTGTGGTTGTATAACATCATCTTAAATCAACATGAATTGGACATCAGGGTTGTGTAAGTGCATGCATGTAATTTGGTATTGAATATGAGGTTAATTGAGTTATTTATACACCATTAGGATTCATATCATTTGTATCATAGTTTTGAGGTGTTACACTTTGGGGTTGAATATATCAATGAGGAAAATGTTTTTTGTTGTGCTTGTGTATTTATATAATTTTATAATTCAAATTAAGACTTTATTGATATGCAATCTAACATAAATGATGTGGTAAAACTAACAAAAATGACCTAAAAAATATGATATACCTAAATAAGGGTGAGAAGGGCCCATAAAAGAAAGGAGTTCAGAATCATACATGCACGATGATGGTAGCAATATGATGTAGGGGAATTTGAGTTCAAATAAACATTACTTAAAAAAAAACTTATATTAGTAATAATTAGTTCTTCACAACACCTTTTTCTATGTGAAACCCTAGATATTTACTTTACACAATAATGTTGTGCACAACAGTGTTATTTTGCACACTCAATTATGTGTTTGTAATGTTTTTTTTAGTATAGCTTCATTTATGCATGCAACCCAAGAGTTAAGAGAATAAATACTTATGTTTTTCACAACTTGTAAAGTCTTGCACATGTGTTTTTTGGATCTATCTATGAGTTTTTCAAATTGAGTTGTGAAATTTTGCACAAATGTGTGGAAGGTATAGTCATATGTAACTATAATACTTTCCTAACATTTTTTTAATTTTTTTGTGTGTTATGCAATATATTGTGAACTTATGTGATTTTATGTTATTCCTATATGGATGTTTGAGGGTTATTATATGTAGCTTATATGTACAAACTCTTACAACATGAAAACATTAGATTTGGAAGGTACTCATTTTCTCGCAATAGATCTATCATCAAGAAATGTATCAATTGGATTCATGTTATACTTTGCACCAAGTTTCAAAGCTAGATGAAATAATAATCTCAAAAACAAACACACATTATATATACCCATCATATTCATAGATTTTAAGTATTGATATCAACATAATATGACAATTGACATGAAGAAAATGAAGTTTGTTTGGTTTTGTAGACACCTAAAAATGGTTTGCATCCATTTATTATTTGTAAAATTACATGTAGTTATGAATTTTGTGTACCTAAAAATTATTTCTCTAAATTAAGTACTATTTAATTGTTTTTAATATTATGGTGGTCCCTATCTTTCTCTATAGCTTCTATAAAAGGGTTAATTTTCTTTATGAAGGATATTTTACCAACTTGATATTTGTGAGAGCTTCATTCGAGTAGAGGATAAAATATAGGTTTTTGTCTTCAATATTTAACATATAATTTTTAATATATTTATTTTAAATGGGGTTTTCATTCTTATATATTATTGGTTTTAATTTTATTAGGCCCTCTTTAGGAACTTTTTATTGTTAAATTTGGATGGGTTTTCTTGAAAACTAATATTTACATGATTTATTGCTTCTTATGTGGCTATTGTTGTTTTTGTTTATTGATTTAAATTATAAAATTTGATATTGCTATGTTGCCAAAATAAGTTATCTTGTGATTATTATTTTTAAAACCAAATTAAAAACATTATATATAGTAAGAAAAATAACAAATATATAGTTCTCATAAAGAAATGCATGTATATAGCTAATTTTTTAAAAATCATTCATGAATAATAACTTAAATCTATTTTAAGTAACCCAAAATATTTTTAATTTAATTAAAATGGGAAAATTTCACCCATTTTTTATAAGGAAAATTTGTATGAGAAATTTAGAAAATTAAAAATTTCACATTTCAAATAGATAGGAAGGAATTATTTTCAAGCCTTTGAAGTAAAAACTTTAAATAAAATTGTAGTTTTTGTTTGCAATATCAATATTATTTTTTGAAAGTATAATAATATTATTAATAGTTTTTCTTTTGTCATTGCACTCTACCTCATTATCTGGGTAGTTTTTTTCAAAAGTATGTCTATGTCGATTTATACATTTAATAGTAATGCACACATTCATTCGATCTACATGATACAATCACATTGTTGTTAAAGGTATTTTAAAATAGACTACACTTAAAATACATATTATTCAATTTAACAATGCATTTTATTTACATGGTAAAAATCCTATGTCCAGGATTTTGTTTTTATGGGTGTTTATTTTTTTAAAGAAAATCTTTACATTTTTCAAACCCCAATTCCTAAACTACTAGGTTTTAATTTTTATTTGTAAGATAGTTAGGTTTCAAACTATAATTGAAATATTTAATTTTTGTGAAAACCAATATTTTAAAGAAACCCTTCTTCTGTAGTAATATATGCTTTTAAAACAATTTATATGTTCCCATTTTTAACACATTATAATTGTGATTAACATAAATAAAATGTTTTGCTACTTTTTTAATCATGTGGATTTTATTTTTATTTTTATGGAATTTAAGATCATATATAATTTATTATGTTTATTGCATAATTTTTTATTGCAAGTTTTTTTTATTTTTGTGAATCACATTTTTACATAAAAAAATTTGATACAATATTATTATAGTTGATTGAATTTCAATGTGAATTGAATTTTTGAAAGAAACAGAGACCTAAGAAGTACATTTGAAAAAACATAGCCCCATAGAAGTACCCTTGACATAACATCCTAAAGATATCAATTCAAAATTTCTCAAAAAAATAAGTATAATTGTATAACTTACCTTTGAGGTATCTACCAAATGATACCTCAATATCATTATGAACTAAATGCATTCATGAAAATATCACTTGAGACAACTCATTTTTCCATTGATCATGTAGTATTTTTATGAATGCCTTCAATTTCAACTAGAGTAGATGTGTATATAATAAAAATCTCATAATAAGTTATGTGTCATTATAAAATTCATACTGCAATGTTATTATAAATTTAACTAGTATTACAAATGAGAAATCATGTGCATGATAACTCTAATATAAATGAGATATTCAATAGATGTAGTATCCACATTACACTTAAAAAATTAAAGTATGTCTTTTTCATGTTTAAGATGAATAATATGAGTAGAAGATCATTTTGCTTATAAGTGAAATTTATGATAAATTTCATCAGTATTAAATTTATTATAAAAACACACACTTTCTCTCACACACACATGTATATTTATTTTTAGAAACGAATGCATAATTCACAAGAAATACTTATGATAGATCATGTGGGTAATATCACCATTATGAATTGGACATTTGCATGATGTTAAATAAATTCAATACACTAAATTATAAATCAATTGAGGAATAAATCCTTCATGTTGAAAATGAAGTAATGTGTATACACTATAAATATTGTTCCTTAAGATGAGAAAATTATATATTAATGAAATAATAAAATTTAATAATTATTTCTTGTGATAACCACATGGGAAATAACTTCATTATAATTTAAACATTAAAATAAATTAACACCATAGGAATGGACTTATTTAAATTATAAATATCAATTAGGTGACATTTTTTTATCTGATGAAGCATATGTGTGTAGGTTATATAGGTCAATTCATACATTGGGTATGTCCATAATTTTTTTGGTCTCACATGTTAAAGTTGGTGCTTGACTATGAGAGGTAAATTAATTAGGTTCTCATGGTCAAATGTTTGTTTAATCAAGAGAGGAAACAAATTGGCCTCATATGGTCAAGCAAGCGCTTGGACATGAGAGGCCAAAAAATATGCTCTTCAAATGGTTACTTCACATGATATGTTACTTAACCCTTTGGATTATGAAGTTTTTTCTAACCTTTTTTCCATAGCATTTTTTTCCTAGCTCCAATGGTCAAGTGTTCACTTGGAAATAAGAGGATTTTTTTGGATCCTATGTCAAGCCTACTTGACCACAAAAGGGTAAAAATTTGACTATCGTGGTCAAGTGGTGTTTGACTACAAGAGGCCCTTTTTTTTACTCTCATGGTCAATATCCTACTTGATCATGGGAGTATTTTTTTCATATCATTATCAAGTTTATTCCATCAAGTTTTCATTAATGGTCAACCCTTCTCTTTACTGTGGAAGAATAAATTGATAATTTCACATTTATTTTTCACATATAACTATAAATGGATATAAATTATGTCAACCAATTGGATACTAAAAAATGTTTAAAAAGTGTCTCATAAATTCTTCTTTGAAATTAAGATATTTAATTTAGTGTAAGTAATGTCATAATGTAAACATTATCACTTATACCATTATCAATCATAACATTGTGTATATGTTGGTGATCAAGGTATGCTCAAATGAATAAAGAATGAATATATGAGTCATCATCCATATTTTCATTATCATCAAAAGTAATAAAAGGTTTCTGAACCATGGGAGGTGTATGTCATGTATAATTACCAATAATACCATATAATGGGTTCCCATAATGTGATGGAGGAAGATGTGATTTATATGGCATTTGTACTTCTAGTTCTTTCTTATAATGGTCTTACAAAGGGTTGTTAAATATTTTTTGTTTCTAGTGATCACTAGGTTGTGAATCTAATTCCTTTGGAGGATCATCAAATGTAATTTTTTGGTCATCGATAAGGTCTTAGATCTTATTCTTCAAATTAAAACTTTAGTTCATATAATGCTCAGGGCCTTGGTGATAATCATAATAAGAATTTGAAGCATATCCTCTGGGTATAATTCAACTCATATCAACCTCTATAGGATGAGGGAGGGATATGAGGTGACACTCCACAAACTTCAAAGGTAATGAAGCTAGAGACTTAGGTAAGCATGTAAACTATCTCCTTGGTACATTGGATAACATAAGTTGATTATGTTGTTATGATACTGTAGTAACTATAGTAGTTGTTTCCTTTTTATGTTCTATGGGTTTTCTTTTATAACTTGGTTTGATAATAAACTTGGTATTCGATGTAGTCGGTGTGTTTTCTACATACTTAAGTTTGTTAAATGAGAAACATTTCATTTCACGATCACAAACAATATGGCATAAGTCATTGAAATATTTAAACTTTTTAAAAATAATAGACTCATATAATGGGGCAAGGGGCAAGCAAAATTTATTTGAAGATGTCTTGAATTTCTTTATCTACTATTGGATTGGTCATTTTATCCAAAATTTTATTGTATATTAAGACATTAATTGATAGGTTCATTGGTTATTTGTTTGATATTTACAATTTAGGTATAGGAAACCTTTTCGGTAATATTGATAGAGAAGTATGCCAAAATTTGATCTGTAAGAGGCTTGAATGTTTTTACTAATTGGATTAGTAAGTCATAGAACCACCTTAGATCATAGTCATTGAGGTCCTTGGAAATATTTTAGTCAAAATTTTATCATTGGAGTCATAATCAAGGCATGCCACATTAAATTATCAAAGATGTTGTTTAGGATCACCCTTGCCATCATAAAATGTGAACTTAGGTGAAAGAAAACTAGTTTTAAAGGGTACAAAGATATTTCAATTGTAACAAGGTTATGGAAAACCCACTATGAATCAATAGCATAAGGTGACTTCATATAATTTTGTTCAATATTTGTAAGGTTGGCTTGAGAACATTTTATAGATTGTACAAGATCTTTCACATCTCGATCATTAAGATTTGAAGTTTGAAAAGACACCAAAGGAGGTGTACCCATTGTTTGAATAGATATAAGCATTAATTTTGGTAAATGGGTTGAAGTATTAATTTTTCCCATGTAATATGTAGTAATAGTAGTTTCAAGGAACAAAGGTGTAAACACATAGATCATGCCCCCATTAGAGTATGAAGTGGTGATGTGTTCATGTGGAGGGTTATTGATTTATGAGGATGTCCCATAGCTCTAATAGCATGATCAATAACTGGACTTGGTTGTTCATATAGGCTTTTTTATTTTTTAGTTTCTAATATGGTTCTTAGGATCTCATCAAGATCATCTACATTTTTCCAGATATAGTGTCAAAACATAGCAAGAGCTTGTACTTTATTTTAATCTATTTCATCATGTTCATCATTTTCATTACATTCATTGTTTTCATGATCAGATTAATTTTCTATGATAACCTCTTTAGTATGCAATTTAGTTTTATTAGTATCATCTTCATTAAGTATAGGATTGGTAACTTCATTAGTTTAAGCCATATTAGGTAGACAATGAGGAAGCTCTAGGTGTTCGATAGAAACACCAACTAATCTAGGACTATGCCTAATTTATATACAAATGATGAAGTAAATCTAGAAAAAAAATAATTAAAAACCTCAAAAGGCTAAATACCATGGGATGAGCTAGGGCTTGCATCAAGAAATAGGTTCACCAAATTTTTTACCCTAAATTGAGATGGATCAATATAGTATAGCGTTAAGAATATAGAAATGAATAATCAAAAGGATGATAAATATATCTATATTAGGCTAATTAATGTATAAACCGAAATAAAGAATATTATAAATTTAAATGTTGAGATATGTTAATAATATAAATTATAGCTATTGATTGATATTGCAATGAATTGAAAATAAGAGTACTTAGCTAGTTTAATATGCACATGCAGATTTGGGTTAAAAGAGGATAAAATTAATCTAGTTTTAGATTCTAAATCAATTATTAGATTATAAAAATTTACATTCTCTGGCCAAAGATTCTTGCATTAGATCTAGATAGTTGCATCAATGTTAATGTTTGAGTTGGACACAGATTTTTAGTACATAATAGTGATTGGATCTAGATGCAACCATATGCAATCAAAAATGCATCATGTCTATATATCAATCCTAAATCAAAAAATATAGATCATACCATTCAATTTAAATTGAGGATACATAAGATAATTGAGAACATGACCAATATAGGGATCTGCTAGACCCAATTAGGGGATCTCTTACCACAATACATAATGCTAGGGAGGGTTTCAAAGCCTCTAGTCAAGTATAATCATGTAATAACCCTAATTAATCCCTATGTTCTCATATCTCACTAAAATAATAAGTAAAGCAAAGAAATCTAATCTAATGATCACCAACTATTGTGGCATAATACTGGGGTTAGTAAACAAACAAACATGAATAGGATAATCTCAATTAAGTTATGTATGAGTAATACTCTAATTCATGGAAGAAGAAGAGTAATATTATTTGAATCCAATACTTATGCTGCTTCTATCTACTAAAGAGAGGAGCAAAGTTAGAGAATACTTACCTAAAAGATGAACCCATCGAAACTCAATCGCTCCCTTGGCCAAAGGGGCTTCATAAGAAGTTGTTGTGGTTTTTAAGGATCACTAAGAAAGGCCAAAGCATCCAAGACTTATCCATAAGATTAGATTCTCCAAGTATAAATTTTAATCTAATACTCCTCAAGTAAAATGGTGGAAGAGTAGGTTATAAATAAGTGCATGTGAATAATAACTCTTGTTCATTGTGTAAATAATGATGAAATGATCTTGTATATATAGGCAAATTTAACCCTAATCCCTTTCAAAAGTTTTGGAAGACAAGATCGACCCAGTTGACTTAGTACAATTATGGACAATAATTCACTAGGTCATGGGCTAGGTCAAGCTGACCTAAACCCTAAATGAATTTTACCTAAAATTGTATAAAGTCAACCTAGTCAACTTAGTACAATCGACTGTTGAAAGGGGGTTAAGGTGAGGAAAAGAGGGATGGAAATTGGAAAAAGATTGGAGTATACAAAAGAGGATTAATATCTTAGAGAATGATTTTAGAAGTTGGTTGGATTGGTAATAAGTGAAAATAAGGGACAACAATCTTATAAAGCACCAATGGTCTGCCCACCCCTTTTTCGGTGCACCCCTTGGGCTGTGCACTTGAGAGATTGAGTCTCAATGGGTTTCTGCAAGATGTAAAGCATCAATAATTTATAAAAGTGTGAGAATATTATGTATATACGTATGCCCAACTTGAAGCTTATAATGTGTCACTAAGGTGCAATAGGGGATGGTGCTTCAAGAAAGAACATAGTAACACACAATGTTGATGCTAAAAAAAATTTGAATATTTTAAAGAAAAAATAACTAAAAGTAAATAACTGAAAGGAAAATAACTGAAAAGTAAATGTATGCATACCTTGACTTACCTTTATCATTGGATGGTTTTTTTTTTGTGTTTGTAGTTTTGATTGTGGAGGGCATAGAGACTGCTTTTGACAAACTCAAGAATACAAAATTAATGAGAAAAAATAAACAAACGTAAGAAATCCAAGATAACTAGTGCTATGTGGATGGGACGTACTCATAGATTTGGCAAGTTAGGGTGATAAGTGCTATGTTAGACCAAATGACCAAGTCAAAATTTAGAGTAAATTGAGTAATAAAAAATCTAAGGATACTAAAGATCAAAAACTTTAAATAAGTAAACCTTAAGTAAGAAAGACAAACTCACCAAATCAAACCAATGATACATGTAAAAAAAGAATGGTAATCAAACATAAATGTAAAATCAATAACAATCCTTTAACAAATATGGGGAAGCAAAATGGTAAACAACTTTGATGAGTGAGCAATAACAATCCTCAATCATCAATGAAAAAATGGTGCATAAAAGGGAAAACAACATTGATGAGTGAGAGTTAAAAAGCTAACCTCACTCAACAATGGAAAAAGTACATGAAAGTATAAATAGACTTAGATGTCTGCAAAAAAAAGTGGTACAATAATGACAAATGGTAAGAGAAAAGCAAAAAAAGTCTAGGAATGTAAATCTATGATATAAAGCATGTGATCCATAGTTGCTCAAACATGTTGTTTTGTTTTAAGCATAGATAAAAACTAAAACAAATTAGTGCTAGCATATTTTTAATATGTGAATAAGAAGGAAGTAAAGAAGATGGAAAATAGATTTGGAATCACAATTTGCCTGTCAAGGTGGAAAATGAAATGGGTGGAGGGGAGAATAAAAGAAAAACTAAGGTAGAGGAATTCTTTATCAAAGTCAACACACTCAAATTAGGTTTGTCAAAATAAGAGAACTGTCGACCTTAAGGACTTTGAAGAACTTATATTAACCACACAAGTCTTAGGTCAACAAATAAAGTATATATATCATCCCATGAAAGCTATATGCTTGAAAAGTAAAATGGAACTACCTTCCCATAAAATGTTCCCCATTCTTCAAGACCCCTTATAGAGTCGTCAATCTACTATGAAGATTGGGTACTTGTGAAAAATTAGGTAGCACTATAGAGTTTATTGATTTCTCTTATTCTAATTTATTGGCATGCCACACCCCAATGGACCTCGGCTCTATGTGAGGCCAACTATGAAGTTTGAGATTCAAATAGAGATAAAACATGTGCTTGTAATGATGTTTTTTGGTGTGATCTTGAATTTTGAGATTTGTATGTTGTTTTTTGTATATCATTACCTTTTATTTCAAATGATTTGGATTTTAACTTTTTTGATAGCTTTTTCTATTCCTCCTCCATACGGATTTGGAAAACCAACATGGTTGCTAAAGATGACTTTCATTTGAATACTATGGATTTAGTTGCTAAAAGAAAAAACTTCAAAGAGCATGGTGTCTATGATTCTTGTAAATCTAGGTGAAATAAAAGTGTTATCCTGACTTCAACCTTGTTTTATCCCATGTGGAGTGAAAGGAAAGGAAATCAAGAGGAGTGACACATTGAACAATTTAAATTACTTTAAATCGTAAAAAATGTGACAAAAGGTGAAAAAAGGATACAATGACAGAAGAGTGTGATTCCTTATCATAAGAATGAAGGAAATGGAGGGAAACATGCTAACATAGATTATTTGTGAAAATTTCATCTCTCAAAAGAAGCAAAAGCTAAAGTTGAGAACAAGGATAAATAACATATTCTTGAAAAGTAATGATAAGATGGTAATTTTATGAGGAAGGCTAGGTCCTATCCATAGTATTACACTACAACTCATAAAATAGAAACCCACGAGGCTGCCAAAAAGTATGGAAAAAATAAAACGAGATAAGCAATAGATTGTATTTGTGGGGAAGACCGGGTCCTATCCACGGTTTTACAATGCAACCCACAAAAGAGAAACCCAAAGGGTGTCAAAAAGTGTGTAAAGAGAGTATGAAAATAAAGAAGACTATGGTACATCATGAGGAAGACCAGGTCTTATCTATAGTTTTATAATGAAACTCATGAGAAATAGGGGAAATCAAAAGACCAAAAAAGGACTAAAGGTTTGAGAAAATAGAGAATTGTTGTAGAAGGAAAGACCCGTGTAAGTAACCTACAAAAAAGTGTTAGATAGATAACATATATATACAATATGAAAAGAAAGGAGGGAATTATGCAAAATACTTTTTGAGGAATTGTACATTGGTGGGCTCTTTGAAAATATGGCCTTCTTTGGTTTGAAGGTGATAGGTGCTTGGGTCAAGAATAACTTTGACTAAATAGGGACCTCACCATTTTTGGATGTATTTACCTTATTTATCATGAGTGTAGTCTAATTTAAGGATAATATCACCATCATTAAATGTATGAATTTTAACACATTTTTTATGTTGTTTGGCAATACGAGCTTTGTATTGGAGATTGTGTTACAAAGTAGAAAAATGGCATTCATCAAGGAGATCAACAGCATGAAGGAGAGCTTCATGTAATTATTCATTGTGTATGATACCATGAAGAGATATATGAAGAGAGGGAAGCTCAAATTCTAAGGGAATGACTGACTCGGAACCATAGACTAGAGGTTACCCTAGTGGAAGTATGTATGTTAGTCTGATAGGCCCAAAGAGCAAGATAAAGATGAAGGTGCTAATCCGTGTGGGTTTCATGAATTTTCTTTTGGAAGATTTTGTTGAAATTTTTTTTGTGGCCTCAGCTTGGCCATTGCATTGTAGATTATAAGGTATAGAAAAATTGTGATTGATTTTAAATTTACCATAGAGTTGTTTGACATCCTTTTGAGATTACCACCATTGTCTAAAATGATAGTATGGGGAACACCAAAGTGGCAAATGATTTGGTTAATAATTAATTTGGTGATGGTGTTACCAGTAACATTAATAAGGGGCATGGCTTTAACCCATTTGGTAAAGTATTCGATAAAAATGATGATAAAAACATGCCCATCTTGAGAGTGAGGTAATTTGTCGATGAGATCTAATTCCCACATTGAGAATGGCTAGGGAGATTCAATAGTTTGAAGCTCGACTGGAGGTGAATGAATTAGATCATCATGAAGTTGGAAAGGAGAAATTTTTTTAGTGAATTCAATTGCATCTTTTTCAAGATTAGGCCAAAAGTATCCCATATGTAGGCATTTAAGGGTTGTAGGATGCCTACTATAGTAACCACTGCAAATACCTCCATGTGTTTGTTCAATAATAGGAGGGACCTCATCTTTTATAACATAATGGAGTAAGGGACCTTCAAAATTGTGATAATAAAGGATGTTGTATAGAAATACATACTTAAAATCTTGTGTATGGATACAAGTCTTTTCACAAGAGTCTAAGTTGGGAAGATAATTTTGGTGCTCCAAAAATTTAATGATGTATTTATACCATGGGCTTTGTCGATTGGTGATAGCCTCGATGTGGAAGATAAGTAAATCTTGTGCTTGAGTAGAGGAAAAAAATTCTCTAATTTTTATAAGAAAAATGAGATCAGAAAGAATTTGGTGGGCATGAAAGAGAGAGGTTGAATAAGCAAGGGAATCAGCAATGAAATTTTGATCTCGAGGGATAGGCTCAATAGTGAAGAAAATGAAGTCTTTAGCAAGAGTGGTTACAATTTGATGATAAGTAATGAGATTCTTGATTTTGAATTGGTAATCACTATTGACTTGGCGGTAAATAAGCTAAGAATCACCTAAAGCATGCAAATATTGGATGTCTAAATTAAGAGCAGCTTTCATACCTGAGATTGGAGCTTTGAAATCAACCATATTGTTGGTGACATCAAATGTGAAGTGAAAAGATAAAGGAATGATTTTACCAAGAGGAATTTTAAGAATGCAACCTACCCCATCTCCTTGAAGGCATTTAACACCATCAAAGTGAAGGGCCCAAGTATCCTCATGTAAGTTAACATTAATTTCAAGAAGCTTTTTGATAACTACTTTTGGTTTAGTAATGTTGGGAAGAGTAGCAGATTCATCAAGATTACTTGATTCAAGATCAGAGGTAAATTTATGAAAGTAATCTTTGAGAGAAATAGCTTGGTTGAGACGTTCAATATAGAGAATATTATCATCTAGAAGACTATCTTGAAGATGATTGGTAACTGGCATAGGAGTTGTGGTAAGTTGATCAGCTATAACTTGACCTTTGACAACTTTTTAAGTGACAATATGGAGATCAAATTCCATAAGGAGGACCATCCATTTATCAATTCTATCTCCAAGAAGAAATGATTTGGAGAAGAAGTGACGAAGGAGGTCAGAATGAATGATGACATAAGTGGTCTGGTATAGCATGTAACATTGAAGATTTTTAGCTATGAAATTAATGGTGAGGCAATCACCCTCGACTTTGGTATAACATTTCTCATAATCTACGAGACCTTGGCTAATGTAATAAATGGAATACTCTCTTCCGGTATCATCTTGTTGGGCAAGCATTTCCCCAACTAATATGGATGTGGAAGAAGTATATAGGATCAAGGGTCGATCATTGGAAGGAGGATGAAGTGTCGGTGGGTGAAGCAATGACTCTTTCATGTTATCAAAATATTTTTGACAAGGTTCTATCCATTTTAAGGCATTACCTTTCTTAAGAAGAGAATTGACATAGTGGATGCGATAAGCCATTTTTGGGATGAATCATCTAATTGCCCCAAGTTTGCCTAAGTAAGTGTGAATGTTTGGAATGAATCGAGGAGCATGTTAATGATACCACTAATTTTGGTTGGGTCAACATTTATACCATGGAAAAAGACTAGGAATCCTAACAATTTCTTGGATGTGATACCAAAGACACATTTATAAGGATTTAGTCTAACTCAATATTTAAGAAGGTAGTCAAAGATAATGGCAAGATCAGAGAGATGGGTTTTACAAATTTTGGATTTAGTAATGAGATCATCCACATAGGTTTCAATAATTTTGTGGAGAATATCATGAAATATATGAGTCATTACTCATTCGTAAGTGGCTCTACAATTTTTGAGCTTGAAGGGCATTTTGACGTATTAATAGGTTCCTCATTCAGTGGTGAAAGTTATATTATGTTGGTCCTTAAGGGCAATGTGAATTTGATTGTAGTCTGAGAAGCCATCCATAAGAGATAACATTTCGTAACTAGTTGTAGAATCAATGATGGAATCTATTGAAGGTAAAGTGAAGTTATCCTTGGGACAAGCAAGCTTTTGATTTTGGAAATCAATACAAATGTGAATGACCATAGTGACCTTTTTCCAAATGGGAACAATGTTAGAAACCCATTCAGAATAGTCCACTGGTTTGATAGATTTAGCATCAAGTAATTTGATGATTTCCTTGTGACATAAAGTGGAAACCTTAGGTGAAAATTTCCTTTATTTTTGATGCACAGGTTTAGCATCAGGATAAGTAATGATGTTATGCACCATAATGCTAGAGTCAATACTAGGCATGTCCTTATAGGACCAAGTGAAGATCTCATGATATTTATCAAATAATAAGATAAAATTATCATACTCAGTAGGTGAAAGTTTGTGAGAAATTATAATTCGTCGAGGATAAGATGGAGTACCATATTCAATGTGAGTGTTTTCTTTGATAAGCATGGCTTTACCATCTTGGAAGTGGTATGGTGCATTAGGTAAAGAGGAGATTGGATTATTTTTGGGATCAATGCTTAGCAACGAAGTTGTTGAAACAAGGGGTTTTGGTTTTAAAATTCTTGAGTTTATGATGTTGCTGAGGAAGTTGAAGTTCTCAAGCATGGAGTATTTCAAGAATAGCTTCATCACTAGGTAAAGTCGGAAGAGGACCATAATACTCAACATCTACTTTAAGATCTAGAATTTTATTACCATGGTGATCATACTCAGAGTGTATCTGATGAACATCAGTTACATTGGCATCTAGTATAATCTCAGGAGTAGAAGAAGTAGATGGATCATAAGGGATTGGAGTGTCATTAGTGGTTTTGATGATGGGGAAGGATCATATATAATGATGGGATTCATAGGTAATAGAGAATATGAAATAATTTTTGGAGATTTGGAAGGTATAATTTTCTCTACCACCCAAGGAGTATCAAGAAGCGAAGAATTTGTAGGATGTACATGACATTTAGGATCTAATTTATGATCCATATAATGGTATGAACATCCTAGTTAAAAGCATGAATTTGAGCTAATGTTTTTTTATAATGTTGAACATCCAAGTCTTGAGATTGAGCTTGGGCCATGATGTAATTATCATCAAATTTTGGATAAATTCTAAATGCTTAAAATTTAGGGAGAATTTCAAAAGGTGAAATCCCTATATTAATGAATGTTCGTGGAGATATGATGAGAGGATAATGAAATAATTTGGCCACTCCAAATTCATTGAAAGTGAAGGCATCTTCAGGTAAAGAAGGATCTTGAGCATTTCATGGAGGGGGAAATCAGTGATCTCATCAATAAGAGGAATAATACAGTTTTGAGGTAATAAAGGAGGAAGCCACTTTAAAATGTAGGGAGGTAGCTTGGTAGTATTGCAAGTATATTGAAAATCATAGGTTCATCATCATCTGAATCAGCAAGAGTGACTTGTAAATTAGAATTGATGTTGATGAACTTGGGTAAAGGAGCACTATTGATCTTAGGAATGGTAGAAATATGATACTGAGATTTGGGATTAAGAAGTTAAATACTCCATGGGTTGGGATCAACCTCATATTTATACCATTTCTCATTATGTAAGAATTTAATGCATTAGCTACTAGAAGAAGCAATATCCCTAATTTTATGAGTCCATGGGTGACCAAGGAGTATATTATAAGATAAGGATAAATCAAGGACCATAATTTTAGTGTGAACGGTCTTAGTTCTGATTGTTAATGGAAGCCAAATACAACCAAGTGGACTTTGATTGGTCTTATCAAAACCACAATAGGTAAGATGGGTTTGCTTGAGATGGTCCTTATTATAACTAAGTTATTGGATAAGACATAAAGATGTCACATTAATACCGAATCCTTCATAAAATAGAACTTTACAGATAAGGGTAGTATTAATAGATATTTTAATAAAAAGTGGTGGATCATCAACACAAAAGATAATTTCATCATTGATCATGTCCTCTTCAATAAATTCAATAGAAGGCTTGGAAGGAGGACACATGGTTTCAGTGGTATGCACGTTAGTAAGTTGAGGTTCAACATAAGGTGGTTATTTATATATAGAGGATGGATCTTTAATTTCTTTTAATTGATGCATAAGGAAATTGTGATGATAGGGGGAAGTACGAACCAACTCCATAAGTGGAATCTTATAAGGCATAGAGTTAATTTAATCAAGAAAGTTCCAATGAGATTTAGAAGACCCAATGAGATGTTTAGGAGGTAAGGTATATTTTGAAGGAATAGATGTGGTTGGAGGTTAGGAAAGAAGAAGTTATTCCTCAGGTGATTCTGAAGCAAGATTATTGGTTGTAGTATCTTTGAGAAGTTTTAATTCTAAATATGGCTTCTTAGGTTTGGTAATAGGACCTTTGTGAGATGGCTTGCGATGATAATTGACCTTAACAATGTTAACATATTAAGAATTGTTATAATATTGGTCATAGTTGGCATCAATGGCACAAACATCCTTGGTAGTTTGTTGATTATTGGTGGAGAAATATTTTTGTTTATTTGAGGTATAAGCTTTGGAAAATTGTCATTTTTAAGAAGTAGTGTACTCTTGATGACGAAGGTTGATCATAGCTTCATGATTAAATGAATCACCGAGCATATAGGAGACAACAAATTTAGTGATCCCTTTACAAGATTTATTGGAGTGACCAATATTAGCATGGAACCAACAAAATTGATTAGGTTCATACCACTTAAGAGGATTGTTATGATAGGTGAAAGATTTAGAGGGTAGTAAAAATTGTTCCATTTGTTGTACTAAGAGTGGTGTGTAAGAGGATGGAGTGTCAGCTTTGGCAACTCCAAGTTTGGTTTGTGGAGTATTGGTAGTGATAGTATTAGTATGTGTGGAAATATCCTTTAAGAAGTTTAGGATTAGGTTCTAATTGCTTCATGAAAAATTCTTGACATTTAGCTTAGTCAAGAGCTTCATTAAGTGTTTTGGGAGGGAAAGTTCAAACCTTATATTGAAGAGGAGTCAGTAGTTATAAAGAATTTGAACAAATTATCATCAGTCATGTTATGGTCAGCTTTATGAGACAATTATTTATGTCATTTGATAAATTCATGAGATGATTCAATGTGAGATTGCTTAGCATTGATGAAGAGGCTAAGACAATTTTTGAGATCATTGTGTTGAAACTCTTTAACTAAAGGATTGACCAAATCTTCAAGTTTCCAAATGGAGTGTTGTAAAAGTTGGTTGTACCATTCTAATATATTTTTAGTGAAGTTTTTGACCAAGAGTTTATTTGTGGTGAAGGTATTAGTTTAAATCCACTCTTTGTAAAGATTGCCAAAAGCTTTGATAGATGAGGCAAGGTCTTTAGTCCCATCATATTTGAAGGTTGGAGATATGTTGTCAATATTAATGGACATAATGAAGACAGATAAGGACTCATTTTGAATAGTTTGAAGCATTTTGTTATTCATTATGGGTTGAGGAATAACATTTCCTGAGGCATCTTTAAGAGGTGGAGGAATATAGTTGGGATTAGCTTGAGGATGGATAGTTGGAGGTTGATTAGCCATATTAATTGAATGATGTTGGACTTGCATCATTTGAGTGGTGTTAGAGGTTTGTGTAATGTGCATTTATTGTATGACTTGTGCAAGAAGTTGAGTTGTATCAATAGGTGGGTTGGTGTTGGTAGGAACACTCCCCGAATTGGTATTAGGGGGAGGGTTATTATAAGATGGATTAGTAGTGGGATTATTGATTTAACTTGTGTCAATTATTCTCACATTAGTTTGAAGGTTTTGAAGACAATAAGTGTCTTGATAGGTATAAAAAGGGTCAGACCTATCAACTTCATCTTGAGGTGTGATTTGGACCATGTTACAAGTCATGGATGAAGGAGAGGTAGAGGTGCCCCAAGACTGATGGTTCTCTTGGGAAGAAAAGAGGGAGAAATAAACATCCCATATAGTATCTTTATGGATTTAGGCTATCTAAGAATATCTTGATAGGGGACTTCATGATGACTTGAGAGAAATGAACAAAATGACAAGGAAGAGAACCAGATAACTGAGTTAAACAAATAGGGAAAGCATAAAGAGTATAGAGCTGACTGGGTCGACCTAGTATAAAAAATAGGGTCTGAAAGTTGAGAAAATAGGGATATAGGGTCGACTGGGTCAACCTAGTTTTGTAACCTGAATAAAAAATAGGTAGAAAAAGATATATAATCGATATAGTCAACCTAGTACTATAGGTAGGGAATATAGACAAACTATAAGAGACTGTGTCAAGCAAAATAACTATGTATTGAAATAGGAAAAAAATTCAAGTACTTTTGAAAGCAAGAAATGAAAGGAAACACACAATCAATTGGGTCAATGAGGATTATCCAATTGAGGCACACAGCAAAAAACCTTGCACCAATTATGGCCAATAAAAGTTTTTGCAATACAACATACAATTGAGCAAAGAGTAAGCAATCAACTTGGAAAGTAAACGCTGACTAAGTGGTCATCCTGAATATTTTGAGACTATTAGAATATGATTTTAGATGTGATAAGGAGTTGTCTGTAAGAATATGATTTTAGATGTGATAAGGAGTTATCTGTAAGCAATGAACTAAAAATCAATCTAAATATGGTTTTAAGATATTTAGGCTAAAAGAGATTTGTATTGGCAATGGTACTATTCTGATATTGAGGTCTACCCCTTCACTTCACACACCATAGTGATAAGGGTGTCGAGTGCTTAGCCAATATATATAGAATTAACCATGTGTTTATACTTGGCCAAAAAATCAAGTCGACTTCCCCCTTGATGATGAAATCCAAGTAGGTAGGCCTTAGATAGATAATTTTTAAAATGAGTTTTAATATTTTGTGATTTGGTAGTGTGAGTAAAAAATAGAAAAATGATACAATTAAATGATATATTGAAAAACCACCTAACTAGACCATGTGATCTATTCTAAGCATGAAAGCAACAGAAAATAAAAATGTGAGCTAATTACTAGCATATAAATGTTAATTCTAACTTTAAAACATAGTACAGTGTCATTTTAGATGATAGTGTTAGCAAAGATTATAGAATAAAGTCAATAGTGTCTCTACTATACTACTGAAGTCGGGGTCTAAAAAATAAATACATCGATAGTGTCGACCTAGTTTTCCAAATAAAAGAGAGAATACAAAATTATGTTGACAGTGTAGCCCTAGTTTACTATATACGGGTAGTTTTAAAAATTGCAAACTGTGAAAAATAGAATTGTAATAAATGACAAAAATGATAGAGGATAGAAAGGAACCTTAGTGGGTTAGAAGATGAAAAAGAAAGTGAGATTGTTGTTGAAGTGCCTTGATTTATACTTGTAAATTATACCAATTATGTTGACTAGATCGACGTAGTTTTTTAGTTCCCTATTTGTTGAAACTTGTAAAGTATACTAAGTCAACAAGGTATGTTTTATAGAAGTATAGAAGTGTATTGTGTCAATAGGGTCAACCTAGTAGCCTAATTTGGAAGTCTAAAAGTGTATTGTGTTGACAGGGACAACCTAGTAGCCTGATTTGGAAGTTTGAAAGTGTACTATGTCAACAAGGTCAACCTAATACCCTATCCCTGGTAAAAAATTGACACAAATATAATATGGTCATATTGATGTGACTGTGTTAAACCTATGTACAAAAATTAGAACTATACCAACACTATCGACCTAGTATCACAAATATAGAAAAATAAAATGATAAAATAATGAAAAATGTGAAATAAAACATGCAAGGGTTAGATTCACGTCGGGTTCACCAAAATGTATGCAATCAAAAATGCATCATGTCTATAAATCAATCTTAACTCAGAGAAGATAAGTCATACCATACACTTTTGATTGGGGATACATTAGATAATTAGAAAAATGACCAATATGGGGATCCGCTAGACCCAATTAGGGGATCTCTTATCACAATACACAATGCTAGGAGGGTTCCAAAGCCTCCAATCAAGCAGAATCATGCAATAACACTAATTAAGCCCTATATTTTCATAACTAACTAAACTAATAATAATTAAAGCCAAGAAATATAATCTAGTGCTCACCAAAGCTTGTGGCACAATGTGGGGGTTAGTAAACAAAAAAACATGCATAGGAGAATCTCAATTAAGCTATGTATGAGTAAGACCTTAATACATGGAAGAAGAAGAGTATTATTATTTGAAGCCAATACAAAGCCTCCAGTCAAGCAGAATCATGCAATAACACTAATTAAGCCCTATATTTTCATAACTCACTAAACTAATAATAATTAAAGCCAAGAAATATAATCTAGTGATCACCAAAGCTTGTGGCACAACGTGGGGGTTAGTAAACAAAAAAAATGCATATGAGAATCTCAATTAAGCTATGTATGAGTAAGACCTTAATACATGGAAGAAGAAGAGTAATATTATTCGAAGTCAATACTTATGATACTTCTATCTACCAAAGAGAGGGGCAAAGTTAGAGCATACTTACCTAAAAAATGAACCCATTTAGACTCAATATCTCCCTTGGCCAAAGGGGCTTTGCAAGAGGTGGTTGTGGTTTGTAAGGATCACAAAGAAAGGCCAAAGCATCCAAGACTTCTCCATAGGAATAGATTCTCCAAGTAAGAATCCCAAGCTAAGACTCCTCAAGTAAAATAGTGGAAGAACAGATTGTAAAGAAGCACAAGTGAATAATAACCCTTGTTCATTATGTAAATAATGATGAAATGATCTTGTATATATAGACAGATTTAACCCTAAGCCCTTCTAAAAGTTTTGACCAATAGGGTTGACCCAATTGACCTAGTATAGTAATGGACAAAAATTCACTAAGTCATGGGCTAAATTGGCCAAGAGCTAACCTAGACCCTAAATGAAATTTACCCAAAATTATATAAGGTCAACCCTATCGACCTAGTATAGCTGACTATCGAAAAGGGGTTAAGGTGAGGAAAAGAGGGATGAAAAGTGGGAAAAGACTAAAATAGTATGTAAAAGAAGAGTAATAACTTATGTAATGCTTTTAAGAGTTGGTTGGATTGGTACTAAGTGGAAATAAGGGACAACAATCATATGAAGCACCAATGATTTTTCCACCCCTTTCCTGGTGTACCCCTTAGGGTGTGCACTCAGATAGATTGAGTCTTAATAGATTCCTACAAGATGTAAAGCATAAATAATTGATAAAAGTTTGAAAATATTATGTGTATATAGCAACTACCTAAAACCTTTTGGATTTTGGTAACCTTAATTTTGGTATGTTCAAGTCATGTGCATAGGTTGTCACTCTTTGTCAAATGATCAAACCCTATCTTACGCACCCTTGGAGTGACTACAGGAAAAATGGGTTAGTGGACACATGGTGTTGAGTTACTCCAAGGAACCCTTTGTCAATGGGCACCACTTACATATCTAATACTTTGAAGAGGATCTCAGACTTATGTAGTTTTCCCCTATGTGTTCGCTTATGTGCGCATAAGGATGCAATGTGTGATAAGCAAGTACATAGAGTGACCTAGATTGTAACTTGGAAAATGTGGCTCATGAGATTATCTTTCAGTACTTCAAACATGTAGGAATATTGATCTTTAGCTTAAATAAATAGAGATGAATAGGGTGGATTTTATCACTTAAATGCTTTTGATAACTTGCCTTGTGAGTTGTTAGGTCTTTGCAAGGTGGTGAATAAATAAGAGTTGATCTTGTATATATAGCAATCTCTTTTGAAAATATCACACATTAAATTACTTAGGCCAACCATAAGGACATGTTAAAATTACAAATTTGATGACATTAGAGCACTGGACACTTAGTTTTGCACATGACATTTATGTCTACATAGATGTATGGCTAGGATGCAAGTGTTTAGGAAGCTTGAAAATAGGTACAAATCAAAAACTTTTAGAGGATGATAATAAGTAGGTTTAGATCATTTTAAGATGCATATAAGGCTTGGTCATCATAATAACATAAGTTAGATTAAGAGATAATCAATAGACACAAGAGATAGCATATGTGAGCCTTTCAACAATGGTAAGTGTTATCAACTTGAAATTGCACCCTTTAGAGAAGTGGTTTCAAGATTTATCCCTTAAACTGACATAATGGAAACACTCCTTAGGTTGTGGGTGACCTCATGTGAGGAGTAAATCTCAAAAGAGCGCTGGTTCCATTGGTAGATCACTTAAACTAAACCTAGTCCATGCTTTTTGTGAAAATAGAGAAGGAAGAAACTAAAAATAATACATAAGGTGATGCACCCATGATTTGACATATCCTCTACCTACCTACAATAGCATAATAGGACTAAAAGGAGGACTGAATTTGTTTTACACACTCTCCAATTGAGGCCCTTCATGCAAAAGTGTTTCATATGGAGGCAATGGACCATGCAATAACTAGGAGGGATAGCTAAAAGGTCCTATGCAAGACACAATTAGCTAATTTTCATAGCTAATCACCTGCATACTAGTTGTAACATAGCATATGACCTATAAAATACAATCGACTTTCACTAAGGCGAATGGAAATAAACATACAAAAGGGAGAATATTCTCTACCATAGATGCAAATCAACAAAACACTAAAATCACATACTAACACAATCTTGAAGAAGGTAAAATCAGTCTTCTATTCAATTCAAAGGCATGAGGCTAGCATTACAATTCTCCATAGTAACAAAGCTTTGTTATACCTGGGAAGAAGAATTGAGAAATGGTCATTTTTAGACCTACATATAGGAGAATGAGAAGAGGTAGAGAAGTGAAGAGCATTAGAGGCTCATGAATGTTGTCATTACATCAGAATTTTAGTTACATATTAGAAAGAGAAAAATTCATCAAGGCCATAATACCTATCCCAATGCATTAGGCTTGTTTTCTTGATGTTCTTGATTGGGAGTGTGGCATAGAAGGTCTACTTTTAGTAATTTTTTACCTTTGTAAGACATATGCATGCATGATTTGGTCAATGGTCTCCAATGCTACTCTACTCTTAGAAGAGACCTATTCTACTGCAACTCCCATTTTTCACTATTTCTTATACAAGTTTGTCATAAATTCCCACTACTAGAGGAGGTTACACTTTTTGAGATCAGTTTTCAAACACTTTAGGTCTCCATCATGTTCTTAATGACCCTTGACTCCAATATAGTCATGAATGGCTTGACTTGATTTTTGGCGCCTATTCAACATACCTCCAATGTGTTAGATACGATAGAATTGAAGTGTTTGAAATCAATCTTATATCCTATTAGGAGGCCTCTTGGAGAGGCCTAGGATGTTGCATGTTTGCCTTGTTAATATATATAGTTAGTGCTCACATTTTATGTAATTGGGTTTGTAATAATTTATGATTTGTTATGATAATTCATAATATTAGAATAATATATTATTTTGTACATTGAGTTGTAATAACTCAACATTAGGATAGGTTTGCTTGAAAGATTCTAGGAGGGAGTGTAGAGATGTTGAGTTATCATAAGAGAGATTTGTGGGGATATAGACTAGTATTGACTCATTCTATTAATGACATCATACACCTGTATAATGTACATGATGAACATGACATTCCAAATTATTGTGTATCCTTATTGAATTATATTTTTGTGTGCATTCGTATTTTATTGTGCAATTTCATTGTTTCATGCCTGTTTAGCTTATGATAATTTAAACTAGAGTTATTATCTGGTATCAGAGTGGGCAAGTTCTTTGCGAATAATATCATGAGGAGTGTCTAACTACAATGGGAACATATGGTGAGTTGTTATAGGACATTGAAGAAAATATTTTTTTTAACATCATGATGCAAGTCTATTCAAACTGTGATATCTTTTGTGTTTCTCAACAAAATTGAGAAATTCAAAATGTTGTAGAAAGCCTGAGAAGAGGTGAACAAAACCTATAATTTATTTTAATGTATGGTTTGAAAGTTAAAATTTGTTTATATAAGAAAATGATGTTTTTTGTAAACTCTCATGAATTTGGAGGTGCATGGGCTTGCAGAGACATTTTATTCTAGTGTCGTGTGGTTAGAGTCTTCTACTAGCATTCTGATCTATCACCTGCATTGCTAATATTTCTTGCATATATTTTATCCATCAACAATTATAGATTTTTTCTAGACATTAACTCTACTTTCATGTAGGGACTGTAAATTCATGATCAGGGACTATTAAAAAGAACCTTAACATGCTTCCTCTCCAGTTTGACTCCATACATCCATCATTGTCATAATCATGCAGGTTTGATTTTACACTATGCGTCACTCATTTCCTCATTTGGTTGCCATGTACACTTGTATGATTAGTGTATTTTTGTAAAGAGTACTTTCTATTTTTCAATGTTTTGTTTTAGTCATTTAGAGTCATATGTCATTAAAAAAAAAGTTTGAAGTTTACGTAGTCAAAAGTCAAAAAGTTTGAAGAGTTTATTTTTCATATATCAAAAAGTGGTATTAATTTTTGAATATTATGTATTCTTTATTTTGGTTTGTGTGTGTGTGTGTGTGTGTGTTGGGGAAGAGCGGGGGTAGAGGGGGCGGGGCGGCGAGGGGCAGGCAGGGAGGCACTAGGGGGTAATGTTTTGAGTCATAATAGTTTAGATTTCTGCATACATGTCAAAGTGGTTTGTGAAAGCATAAAATATTTTGTAAGTAAACAGTTTTATTTAAATAGGTAGTTATGTTTAGTTATTTATGTCAGTCTAGTTTCTTTATTATTTAGATTTAGAAGTTATTAGTATTTAATGTTGTCCTCCTAGTATCATTATAATCATTTTTTTGTCAATTAGTCTCCATCGTCATTTTTAAAAATTGTCATAATTATACACGGATGCATTATCGGAGAAACCGACGTCCATTTTCTGATAAGTGTGTCAATTATGGCGGCATATTTATCCTCAAAAACTTCATACACATGATTTTCATGTTCAACCCTGATAATTAAGTTGCTTCTAGTTGGAGGATGGAGGACACAAGAGGTTGGAAGATAAATAACATCTTCTCGTAAGCCATAAGTGATGAGGCTACATAATGCAGTTGTGGTTTTTTTTTTTTTAGTTTTTTTTTTTTGTAAATAAGAATAGATGATACATTCATGTTCACATAATGTAATAAGTGAGATTGTTTCTTTGTATTTCCCCTTCGATTAATTTAGTGATGAGAACTAATAGAATATTTTAACAGCATGATGTTTATGGTTGTTGGTAAACCACATGTAAAACCATCTTGTTTGTTTGTAGGTTGGTGGTACGCTGAGTCTAAAATCATATTTTATTTGTAGGTTGTTGGTTATCTAAGTGTAAAATCATCTTTTAAGTTGTCTGTCCTAAGAAAACTATCCATATCATGAGCAAGTTCTATTAATGATAGTTATAGTACAAAATAATGTTTTTCCCATGTTTGTACTAAGGGGGAGAATGTTAAGAATATACAGTTAGTGCTCACATTTTATTTAATTGGGTTTGTAATAATTTACGAATTATTATGAAAATTAATAATATTAGAATAATATATTGTTTTTTATGTTGATTTATAACAACTCAACATTAGGATAAGTTTGCTTGAAAGATTCTAGGAGGGAGTGTAGGGATGTTGAGTTATCATAGAAGAGATTTGTGAGGATATAGATTAGTGTTGACTCCTTATATTAAGGAGATCATACACCTATATAATTTATAATCTCATGATGAATATGACAATCCAAATTATTAATAATCCTGATTGATTTTTTTTTTTTTGTGCATTCATATTTTATTATGCAATTTCATTGTTTCATGTGTGTTTAGCTTATGATAATCTAAATATCAATTATTATGTCTCAAATATAATTCATAATCCTTGATGATACTCTTTAATATGCACTTAATGGAGGCTATATAGAGTTGCTAGCTTCCTCTCCTCATTATTTGAAACCATAGAGTTGTGCTTTGTAGCCTTCATGAAAGACCTACATCTTGCATTGGCATACATTATCCTTAACCATTATAATCCTCCATTATAGTTTTAAGGTCTCCATTATATCTCTTAAGGTATGAAATGAGGTGAAGACACTTGGGGAAGTCCATGACATCCTGCATCAATGACAAAATTTGCTCATTATATCTCTTTAGCCCTCAAATTTGTATTTTGCCCTTGACTGTAGACCTATATTTTGCAAATTCATTGATCTATACTCATCCAATCATAATTAAATACGTAATTTAAAATGCACATCCTTTTTCATATACCCTCCAAGTTTCATATCGTTTGGATAAGTATTTTGTAAGATATGGAGGTTTCAGGGTTGTTAGTCAAGTTTTTTGAGCAAAAGTGCAGACTTGTAGACTGTATTTTGGCATTTCATCTCTCCTAAGGAATGGTAAGGACGTAAAACTACCTCAAAATTTTTTGAAAAATAAAAATAGACATTTATTCCAAATTTCAAGAATTTTCAATGGTTGAAACTCAAGTTACACCCCTTTTTTGAAAACTAGGGTTTACATGGTAGCAAGCAGGCTAGTTGCTTAATTTTTTTATATCTTGAGTTATGTAAGGTATAAAGAGATTATTATTGTTTTTATAGGAATATATTAAATCCTTATTCAAAATTTAATCCTTTTTTGGGTTCAATCAATGACAGAATCACCAAAAAATTAGCCTTTTCCAATGACCTCTAGGTTCCTTTGAAGGGGTTTTTGACTTGATCAACTTCTTGTTCAATCCATGTGATCCTCCCATTCTCGTCTAGTCTCAGCATGGCCAAAAGGTTCTACATACACCTATTTACCCTTTTCATAACCCATTTTTCACCATGCATCATGTGAGTTATGAACCATTGCTAAGAAAACTTGTTGTTTTACACCTGTGGACTCCATGGGACTGGGTTTTGGCTTGTTTTGAGGTTTGAGAGAAATTCTCCTCCATGAAGGCCTATGAGGGATTAATAATGATGAATAGGACCCATGTGATCTATTTTATGAATTAAACCTCTTTAAAACTCTATAATTATCAATAAGACCTTGCTAAAACTTATAATTTCATGAAATTCTTCTCATTTCGAAGCTTTTATGCCATGTCTTGCATGTTACATCATCAAAGGAGGTCTAAAATAAATATTGTATGCTTGAGGGAGACCTGTAGACCTACCTGGCTATATTCATGAAACTTCACAAACTCTTGTAATCATTTTCCTTTTGATCAAAACCTGCAATATTTCTTGAAATGCAACCTCATGAAAGTTTGTTCTTCTTTGATCTTTGCCTAAAACCTTCCATTTTATCCATGAATGGATCTCTCTTTCATTGAAGGACCCTGAAAAACATCTCTGAAGCCTTAAATCTTTCATAACCATTCTTGGATTGAACAATTTTGTGATGGCCAAAGCACTTTCCCATGTTGGAAAGAAATGAAAGCGACAAAAGGCAAAGAAAATAGGGAAAATCTTTAATTTCAACCTATTTTGACCCCTCGAGTACATATAGAGGGAGTCATGGAGGATTTTATATAATTATATGACCTTTATGAAACATTGAAAATGCCTCACTTTACTAAAATGACTTAAATGGCTCAAATATGACATTTGACCTTTTATACATCTAAATGCACTTTTAAGACCTCTTTTGGTATGTTGATGACTTTGTTATGCCTTACAAACCCTTTTGACCTCTTTTTCCCATTGAAACTCACCTTATGGGGACATTTTTTTTAATTTTTTCATGAGATGACACAATTAGACCTTTGACAAGATATGACATTGATCTCAGTCTGAATGCTTTAAGGCATGAGGTGAGGCCTAACAAGACCAACAAGAACTTGAACAAGGCTTTAAGACACATTCTATGTATAACTGGTTATGAACTCATTAAATCATCATGAGATGCTTGAAAGGAAGAGTATTCAACTGATTTTTTCAACTCTTCAGGGAGGAGATGGCCAACGAGAGCAAGGAGAGGAGCTCCTCCAACTTCAAGACATCCAACTACGAGAGTGGTGGTGCCTCCTCCCATGTCCATGACCACCGAGGGGGAATGTTGAGGAGGGAGATCAACAGGGTCATGGTTGATTGCAAAAGGAACATTCCCCCAATGGTCTACGAGAAACAACAGATGGTGAAGCTGGATTTTATTTGTTTGACTATGTATTTAAAAGGTAACATTAGTAATCACAACTACTTATTAGTTATAGAAACCCAGTCCCCAAATGAGTTTTTGAGGGTGTGACCACAGTGCCCCGCCGGCCCCCCCTTTTTGTATGATAAGTATTGTACTATATTTTTTTGTTAAACTAATGGAAGTGCGCTTTTCAATCCAAAAAAAAATTAGATGTAATACCATCAAATGTCGAAGTCCAATCACAAGACATAATACCATCGAATGTCAATAGTAATGTTACTTTTATACTTAAAAGGGATAGAGCCCTCTATATAACTCAAGCAGATCTCTTCAAGCTTCTCTTCATAGGGTTGAAGGACATGGTAAATTTGATTGTAACATTTTTATGTTGTTCAATGTAGTTATTATAAGGTGAAGAGTTATTTGTGAAAGAGCAACTATTTCAACTACTATAATAGATTTTTAACATTTGTCTTTTTAATATTATATATACAAATAATTGATATAGATAATATAATATATAACTATATATAATTAGTGAAAGATACATAATTATATATCTCCATCAATAATATATTATATTTGTAAAATATAAATTGATAAAAAAAATAATATTCAAACTTTTACAGCATATTCATTTTATTTATAATTTTTGAATTATTATTTAATTTGATTTTTAACACATAAATTTTAACAATCTTACTTATTCCAAAATATCTCTTAAAATACAAACCATTTTAATGCTATATTTTTTGTGAACCATCTTTATTTCAATAAACTTTATTACATATGGCAATTGTTGAATGTGTAAGCCACATGTTGTGTGTCGCCAAATGGGGGAGTGTTCCATGCACTGCGAGCAACATGCCCCTTGATACGCTACCTTAAGGGCCGTCGCCACCACCTTTCAGGAGGCACAAAAGTCAGTCATGCAGTTGTGACCACTTCTATCCTCACTTTCACTAAAGAGGATAGATATTGCCACCATTGTGTTAGGTTGTGGAGCTAAAAGCTTCACCATGATGCAAACAGGTGAAGTTACGGAGGTTGCGGAGAGTTGCAGAATGAGTTGCAGGGCAACCGACGTTGGTCTGATCAACCGACGTTGGTCAGATATCAGTGTAGAAGTAACCGACGTTGCTTATAAGTCGGCGGACATCGATTAGGGAGGAGCCGACGTAGGCAACCTGTGTGTGAACATGCAGTTTGCATGCGGATTCCAGAGAGTATTTTTTGACTGTTAGTTTGCATGTTAAAGACTAATTATAGTCTTGGAGTTGCGTGTCTAATTATTGTAATTAAGATAGTCTAATTATTGTAAGCATGAGATCTATATAATAGACTCATGTGTTGTATTGTAAATTAGTGCTAGAGAGTAAGAGAGCAAAATAAGCTCCTTCAGAGAGAGGAGAGCAATGGTGTGTTCCTCCTAGTGCCACAGTACCAAGTGTGGGTGCTGGTTTGGAGAATCAGAAGGGTTCTTCGTGTATGTATGATCTTAGTCAGCAGGTGTGCAGGACCACGTTTAGAGATCTACAATGGTGAGTAAAGTCTGGTGATTTGCAGGTGGCAACAGAGAGTAAGAGATCTACTTGGAGTACGGTTGTGTACTTGATGTACTGGCAGCGTATCACTGACTAGTGGAAGTGAACATCAATTATGTATTGGAGTTGATTGTTGGGACCGTAAGAGAGAGAGGGAATAAGTCCTTGAGGTGTGGCAAGCCTTTGAGGTGGAAGAAGAAGTGGCATCTTCTTTATTGTATTTTCTTCTGAGTGATTATTAATACAATTGTGTATTGTCTCTCATATCTTGTGTTGTTTCATATTTCTAGTTATTTATTCATTTTGGTTAAATTTCGTGTTTAGTTGCTAATGCAAGAGGTAATCATATGTGCTCTAATTAAGGAGCAAGATCCTGACAGTTGGTATCAGAGCATGTTGAGCAGGTTGACCAGGTTGGTACCAACTTGACAGTTGGTATCAGAGCTTTTGTTGGGTTGACTAACAGGTGGTTCATATCTGGTTAGTATTTTTTTATTACATATCACTCTCAGGGGTTTCAGATTGAGTGGGAGTATAGCAATGGCAAAATAAAGTAAGCTACGAATGGAGAAACTGAATAGCATGAATGCTCTGATTGATGAAAAGAAAGAGCAGATAAAGGGAGATTATTAGTCGGTAGAAGATCAGCGTGTAGAAGCAGATATTGCAGGTGATGTTGCACAGATTGCTCTGGATAAAGTAGAATTTTGGTTTACAGATTCTTTTGCCTCTTTCTATACAGCCCGAAATAGAGCATCTTTTCATGGGTATGTTTTTGGAGACTTTGGAGAGATTTATTTAGGGGTTGGTGAGCCTTGTCAGAGTATTGACGAAGGAAAAGTGAAGCTGAAATTGCAGACGGATAACACACAGGTGTTGAAGAAGATCATGCAGGTTCCAGTCTTGGAGATGAATCTAATTTCTTCAAGAAAGTTGGGAGATGAGAGATGCACAGTAACTCTCACAGCGGATGCACTTGAATTAGACGGTGGTAAGAAAGTAGGTATCATTTATCTATTTACATATATTACTGATTCTTCTTCTGTTGCGAAGACGTGGCTTTGTAGGCTTGGTCACATGAGCAAGAAGGAGATGCATGTTCTTAAGTGAAAGACAGATGTGTTTGATAGACTTAAGAACTGGAAAGCCTTGGTGTTCTTGGAAGAGATGACAGACAGAGACCAGTGGATGGGGTTGAATTATTCTGAGCAACGTTGTGTTAATTTGAATTGGGTTGACCCAAAAAGAGCTCGCAGGCAAAAAAATCGTCACTCACAGGTAAACATAGGTACTGGTGTCAATTAAATAGTAACCGACATCGGCAATAGGGAGACTGACGTTGGTCATACAGAAATCGACGTCGACAGAAGGGATACCGGCGTCGGCCAGGAAAACGATGTCGACAGTCAGGGTCAGTGCAGGGAACCGACATCAGTCGGGTGCAGACTGAGAGATGGTCGAGATCGGTCACTGAAACGGATGGTGGGCGAACAACAAGCTGTCAAAAAGGTCTCAAACGCTCATATCGAAGACTAAAAGGGTAAGTGAACCTCATATTCGTTGTTCACCTTCTTATTAGTTGCTTACTGATGGTCGAAAACTAGAAAGATGTGAAGAGGCAATGCAGGTAGAATCCAAAAACAGTGAAAGCTTGGCATGGATGAGGAGTGTGAGTCTTTGGAGAAGAACTAAATAGGGGTTTGTTGGTGGAGTTGTCAGTTGGAAGAAAGCACTGAAAGACGAATGGTTTCTCAAGTTAAAGAAGAGAGTGGATAGATACGTGAGACGGAAGGCCAAGGTATATGGTCTTGAGGAAGCTGCAGGACAGTGGTACAGATTTTGATAGGTGGATGACAAAGCAGGGCTTTAGTCAATGTCAGCGTAACTATTGTGTTTGTCTTTATCAGGGGGATGATGAGTCGTGACATTATCCCGTTACTGTATGTGGATGGTATGCTTGGAGCAGGTTTGTACATACAGAGATTTGTTGAGCTAAGGGTAAGGTTAGTTCAGAGGTATGTCATGGAGAATTCGAAAGCAGCGAAATTCTTTGGCATAAGAGACATGGAGATTTTGTCTCCAGTGGGAGCTGATATGAAGACGGTGTTGGCGGGGTTCAATATGCAGGATGCAGAATCGAAAAGCGCACCAAAGGCTGAACAGTTTAAGCAGAGCTTAGAACAGTGTTTGAAATCACATAAGGTCTGGTGTAGACCTGAGTTTTTCCAAGCAGTGAGAGTTGTCAGAGAGTTTGAAGCCAATTCGGAGAAGGTGAATTCTCAGGTATCTGAGAGAGACCAGCAGCAAAGATTCATGTTATGCAGGGTCAAGGTCTTCACTACATGGGTTTGTAGGTTCGGATGTGGCAGGGTACTTAGATGACATGTGTAGCATCACAAGTTGTGTGGTGATTGGTCTTCAGGATTGATCTTGAAGAGGGATACAAGCTAGGAAATAATTTAGACGGTGTACAGGTACAGGTGCAGCTATTTATCTCCAAGAGAGAGATTGTTAGGTTGTGGAGCTAAAAGCTTCACCAAAATGCAAACAAGAGAAGTTGCGGAGGTTGCAGAGAGTTGCAGAACGAGTTGCAGGGCAACCGACATCGATCTAATCAACCGACGTCGATCAGATAGCAGTGTAGAAGCAACCGACGTCGGTTACAAGTCGACCGACATCGGTTACAAGTCCGCCGACATCGGTCAGGGAGGAGCCGACGTCGACAACCTGTGTGTGAACATGCAATTTGCATGCGAATTTTGGAGAGTCTATTTTTGGACTGTTAATTTGCATGTTAAAAGCTAATTATAGTCTTGGAGTTGCGTGTCTAATTATTGTAATTAAAATAGTCTAATTATTGTAAGCATGAGATCTATATAATAGACTCATGGGCTGTATTGTAAATTAGTACTAGAGAGTAAGAGAGCAAAATAAGCTCTTTCAGAGAGAGGAGAGCAATGGTGTGTTCCTCCTAGTGCCACAGTACCAAGTGTGGGTGCTGATTTGGAGAATCAGAACAGTTCTTCGTGTATGTATGATTTTGGTCAGCAGGTGTGCAGGACCACGTTTGGAGATCTACAATGGTGAGTAAGGTCTGGTGATTTGCAGGTGGCAGCAGAGAGCAGGAGATCTACTTGGAGTACGGTTGTGTACTTAGTGTACTGGCAGGCTATTACTGACTGGTGGAGATAAACATCAATTCTGTATTGGAGTTGATTGTTGGGACCGTAAGAGAGAGAGAAGAAGTCCTTGAAGTGTGGCAAGCCTTTGAAGTGGAAGAAGAAGTGGCATCTTCTTTATTGTATTTTCTTCTGAGTGATTATTAATACAATTGTGTATTGTCTCTCATCTCCTGTGTTGTTTCATATTTCTAGTTACTTATTCATTCTGGTTAAATTTCATGTTTAGTTGTTAATGCAAGAGGTAATCATATGTGCTCTAATTGAGGAGCAAGACCCTGACACACTGCGTGGTAAATCTAATACAACTTCCTCTTAGAGGGGCTCTCCTACTAGTATTAGAACTCAAACTTAGCGCTCTGATGGTTATCCAATTGATATGACCCTGGATCCCCTGGATCGTTGGGTAGCATTGGATCCTCCTACTACAATTTTTTACTTAGACTACTCTACCACTTAAGGATAATCCCCCACCTCCTCCCTTGAGTGTTGAATTCTCTTGTTGATGTAATGTAAGTTTGTTTGTCATGTTTTCGTCGACATTGTTTTCTCTTACTTATTTTTAGTATCATATTTTGAACGGGTTTTTATTCTCCAATAAAAAATAAACCGTAAATACCAACTACTATATAACCTTCATATACTTTATTATTTTTATATAATAATAAATTCCTACTAAAAAAATAATAAAATGCTCACCCAAAAACCTTACCTCTCCTTTATATAAAAGAAGATTTGCCAATGTTAATTCTATATTTATAAATCCATGAAAACTTTTTAAAGTATAATCACAATTATGTAAGTTTTTAAAATATGTAAAAGGGAAAAGTTTTGAATTATATATGTATATATATATAAAATATAATTACTTTTAGATTTAAAGTTTTTTTTTTTTTTTTTTTAATTCAATATCTCATTATTAAAGATGAGATATTTTTAAAAAACTTTAAATTTAATTTTTGTGAAAAAAAAAAAATCTCTAAAAAAAAATATATTATAAAAAATAATTAAAAAAACATATAAATACCTCCCCCCAACCGAAAAAAAAATCTAGGGAAAAAAAAAAAAATCTAATCGGGCATGTTAATTGTAGTCATATAGATATAAAGTAAAACATGTTCAATTTTCTTGAACATGGTCTTATATACATAAGAAGATAAAATAAAATATTCAATTTTCTTTAACATGGTTAGGAAAATAAAATTGAACAGATAAATTTAAGAATAATTGAAATTGTATAGAAATTATGAAAATAAAATTGCACCTTTTACTAGTTTATACCAGAAAACAATTGACGGCAAGAATGACAGAAATCAAGTCAGGGTTTTCGATTCTGTCTGCTACCGGAGACGGAAATATTGAGGCCACGCAAAACGGCGCTGAGGCCGTCAACATTCTGCTCTTCCAACGCCGACTTCATATCTCTGAAGTTAAACGCGTCAACTGACGGACGCGAAAAACGGCCGCCGGACATCTCCGGGGCGTCATATGACAGACAATCGTCCGTCTGTGCCAGGATCGACGTCAAAATCTCCGTCAGGGTTCCGTTCTCTAGCTCTGGATTCTCCGTGTTAAGATCCCACATGCGAAAAATTGAAGCCATCTCCGAAGAAGAAGAGTGATTTTCGCCATCTTCCATGTCACAGGTTCGAATCTCGTCATCGCCGTTTCCCTTGGCCTTGCTTAGGGTTTCGTCCTCTTCAGGGTTTTGCATGAGGATATCGTTAAATAGCTGGATCGAATCCCGTGAGAGCAGGCAAGAATTAATCCAAGCTTCGTCATCCGGGGAAAGGAAAGTACGATGGCCGGGACTCGAACTCTCATCGTCTAGCGCCATTGGAGTCGCTGTTTCTTTGTCTGTGTACTGGGCGGGACTCGAAGCCAGGTCCGCGAGGGCCAGTGTAAGCGGATTCAGAGCCATCCTTATTATTATTAACAAGGGTACTAGTAAGAGATAACTGAGATTATAATTGGTATTAATAAGGGAATACCAACTGTGGGTTGATTTTTATTTTATTTTTTTTAATTAATAAATTAATAGTTGACGCGCCGATGAGTTAGATTAACTTACACTCAAGCGGAAAGGGTGGTTGTTGTGGTTCATAATTATTATTAATTATTAATATTGTTTATTTATTTTTGAGTTTTCTTTTTCTCTGTTTTTTTTCTTTAGTTTTTTTAAAATTATTTAGTTTATTCATTTATGTAGGGATATACATTTGAAAGTTAAGAATGGTTCTTATAATTTTATTAGATTTTTAATTGTATATTTTAAAGGGATTTAAGTGTTTGTTTTAATTAAGTATTATTTATATATTTTGTAGTTTTTATGTGTTTTTTTTTTTTTTTTTTTTCTTCATTTTAAGGTTATATGGTGATCTTCTAAAAAATGAACTCAATTCATTTTTGGGATTTTGTAGAGTTTTAATCAGTTAAAGTGTATAAGTAGATTTTGGGTTAGTTTTTTCTTTATATTTTTTGATGTTGGTTTGTATGTTAATAGGGTTTTAATTTGAATTTAAGTTATTGATAAATACACAAACATCTTAATGCATTTAGACATCTAAAAATTATATTAAAAAAAATCTAGCAATTATTGTTCAGAAGAATCTATTGAGCATCTCCTAGCATTTTAGAGAAGTCAAACAAGCCATTTAAAGAGTATTTATTGTAACACTTAAGTTTATGTTAAAGCAACACATTGCAATGCGAGGTTTCTCTAGATGGTGAATAATTACAACTATCAGAGTGTTGTTTTTTATACTATACACCATTGAGGGGTGTAATAAATATCAAGGAAGCTCAACTATTCTTTGGTGCAATGTGTGTCCCAAAACATATTGTGTATGCATGAGCTAGGATAGCTTATAACTATCATCTTTTTCAATATACTAGGACTCAAATAGGCTCATAACAATAGAGGTTGTGTATACTTCAATTGCAGACAGGGGCCATAAATAAATGTAGACCTAGTAGAGAGTAATTTACACTCAATTGTCAAAATAAGAATGTCTTATTCTCATCTTACCTTGTGATTTTGACCTTTTTAAATTGAGTGCACTAGTGTTCCCCTTCTCGTTTTTAAGTCTTAATCATTCAAAGTCAACATAAGTGTTCATTGTGTTTAATTTGAATTTAAATATCATATATAAGTAGACAAACATTATAGTATAAATTGAGTGCACTAGTGTTCCCCTTACTGTTTTTAAGTCCTAATCATTCAAAGTCAACATAAGCGTTCATTGTGTTTAATTTGAATTCAAATATCATCTATAAGTAAATAAACATTATAGTTAATTTAGACACATAATCTAACAATCATTAATAAAAAATATATTGAACACTCATAGGCATTTTAGAAGAGACCAAATAATCATTAAAGCATTTGTTACTTTTGAAGCTATAATATACGTTGTGGAGTTCTTTCGAAGTATGATCAGGGTTTACATGTCACTAAAATGACTTATGTTTATGCATATTATTAGTTTGAGATACTTTTTTAGAGTGGTTTCCATTGCTTGGGGTTTGACAAATACTAAAATGATTTCACCTAATTTTCTACAGACTTCTTAAACTCACTTTATTTTTTTAAAACTTTAAATATCGTAATTATTAGAAGTTAACAAGAAAAAGATCTATTTTACACATACATTGAAACTACGAATTTAGAATAAGAATGCTAAGTCAAAATATTTTTTAAAAAATAACTAAAACCCTATATAAATATCCTACTTTTAAATTTAAAAAAAATATCAATTAAAATTTTAAACATATTTTAATTTAATTGAAAAAACATGTATTATTTAAATTACATATAAATGTAATCCATTTATTTAAAATACACAAATTTTTAAAAACCTTTTATTTTCTTATTTTTATGTAGATTATAGGAAAGGTTGTTAGGAGATGTTAGCCATGCATGTAACTTTAAATGTAAGCATATAAAATTCATTCACATCACAAAAAAGACACACACACACACACACACACACACACACACACACACACACACACACACACACACACACACACACACACACATTTTTTTGATAACAAGTACCCATATGATTAAACGTTTTTAGAAGACAGCTAAATTTGATTGTCGTATGTATCCCTCTATCCCTTTTTCTCTTTTTAACTGCCAAAAAAATTCAAATAGAGATGAGAAAGAGAGATTTTTTTTTATTTTTTTATTGTGAAAATATATATTAAAAAAATAAGAATATATTTAAAAGATTATAATAAAATATATTCAATATAATTATTTATTTATTTTATTTTTTTGATATTTTTTCTTTAAAAATGAAAAGGGTCCTAATTTCTGAAAGGTAATGTTGAATGAAACTTTAATATATTGTAATAAAATTTATTTATATTTAATAGTTTGTGATATTGTTGAACTATTTTGAGAGAACTTTAATTTTTAATTCAAAATAATAATTCAAAAAATTTAGATGTAAAGGAGAGATGGATGACATCAAGCATGAGAATTTCCCTATGGAGTGGGTCTCCATCCCCCACCTCCACTATCTCTGTTGCCCCTATTAGATCCTTGAGGAGGAGATGACCAGCAAGAGCGAGGAGAGGAGCTCCTCCAACTTCAAGACATCTAGTTGTGAGAGCGATTGCACTTTTCCCTTCCCCTGCCGCGCACCCTCGCCCCCCTGCCAATCCATGACCATAAGAGAGGAGTGATGAGGAGAGACATCAATAGTCTAACGACTAACCACAAAAGGAGCATTCCCCTAATGGTTCAAGAGGAACTGCCCCTACCCCCCCCACCAATCCATGACCATAGGAGAGGAGTGATGAGGAGAGACATCAATAGTCTAACGACTAACCACAAAAGGAGCATTCCCCCAATGGTTGAAGAGGAACTACAGATGGTAAGTTGGACTTTATCTCTTTAACTATGTATTTGAAGGGTAACAATAGTAATCATAATAACTTATTAGTTATAGAAACATAGATCCCAAGAAAATTTTGAAGGTGTGACTTTTCCACCTATTTTTTTGTATAATTAACATTGTACTATTTTTTTGGTTAAATTAATGGAAATGCACATTTCAATCCAAAAAAATTTAGATGTAATACTATTAAAGACATAATTCAAACCCACTAAAATCCAAATCCAATCAGAACACATAATACCATCGAATATCAATAGTAATGTTGTTTTTATGTTTAAAGGGACAAAGCCCTCTATATAACTCAATAGGATCTCTTCAAAGTTCTCTTCATAGGGTTGAAGGACATGGTAAACTTGAATGTAATATTTTTATGTTGTCCAATGTAGATATTAACATGTGAAGAGTTATTTATAAAAGAGCAATTATTTCAATTTCTATAATAGGTTTTTAATATTATATATATAAATAATTGACATAGATAATATAATATATAATTATATAGAAATAATGAAAGATAGATAATTATATATCTCTGTAAAAAATGTGTTATATTAGTAAAATATAAATTGATAAAAAAAATATTCAGCTTTTATAAAATATTTATTTTCTTTATATTTTTTGAATTATTAATTAATATGATTTTTAAAATAAATAAATTTTAACAATATTATTTATTGTTTCAAAATATCTCTTAAAATTCAAACCATTTTAATGTAATATTTTTTATGAACCATATTTATTTCAATGAACCTTATTATAAATATCAATACTTGAATGTGTAAGCCACAAGCTATGTGTCGTTTAATGGAAGAGTGCTTCATACACTATGAGCAACGTGCTTCTTGATCAGCCCACCTAATGGGGGAGTGCTCCATGTACTATGAACAACATGCCTCCTAATATGTTGTTCCAAGGGCCATCACTGCCACTTCTTAGGAGGCACAAAAGTCAATCGCACAGTCATGGCCACTTTACCCTCGTTTTTACCAAGGGGGATGGAGATTGCCGCCACCATGTGGTAAATTTGATAGAGCTCCCTCTTAGAGGGGTTCTCCTACTGACATTACTACTCAAACTTAGTGATTTGATGGTTGGACAATTGATATGACCCTGGACTCCTTGGATCGTTGGGTGGCACCAGATCCTTCTACTGCAGAGTCTTTTACTTGGACTCCTCTATCCAAAGATGATTCCCCGTCTCTTCCCTCAAATGATACAGCTTGTGCTTAAGTTCTCTTGTTGAAGTAATGTAAATTTGCTTGTCATGCTTTGGTCTGTCTTATTTTCTCTTACTTATTTTTAGTGTCATATTTTGAATCGATTTTTAGTCTCCAACGAAAAATAAACCTAACTATTTTATTATTTTTATATAATATAATCATCTTAAAATATTTCAATAATAACAAACTTTATTACCAAAGAAATGATAAAATGCCAACCCAAAAACTTTAGAACTTAGACCTTAACCTCTCCTATAAAAGAAGATTTGCTAATATTAATTTTATATTTATAAATCCATGTAAACTTCTATAAATATATTCACAATTATGTAACTATTTAAAATATCTAAGAGGAGAAAGTTTTTGATTATATAATTAATTATAGATGAAATAATATTATTATTATTATTATTATTATTATTATTATTATTATTATTATTATTATTATTATTATTATTATTATCCCAAATCCATCATCAAATATATCAAATCTCTAAAAATAATACTATATAAATATTAATAAAAAAATTAAACAAACATATAAATACTTTCTCCAACCAAAAATAAAATAAAAATAAAAATAATAATAATGATTAAGATGATTAAATCTAATTGTACATGTTCTATCTAATTGTAGTCTTTTAGATACAAAATAAAACATTTTCAATTTTCTTTAATAATTTATATAACTTTGGTCATATATATAAAAGATAAAATAAAATATTCAATTTTGTTTAACAATATTATAAAAATAAAATTGAACATATAAATTTAAGAAGAATTAATTGAAATTATATATAAATTATGAAGATGAAACTGCACTTTTTACTAGTTTATACCAGAAAACAAATGATGACAAGAATGATAGAAATCAAGTCACAGTTTTTTATTCTGTTTGTTATCAGATATGGAAATATTGAGGCCACCCAAAACTGCGTTGAGGCAGTCAACATTCTGTGCTTCCAACGGTGACTTCATATCTTTTAAGTTAAATGCATCAACTGATGGACATGGAAAATGACCGTCAAACATCTTCAGGGCATCATATGATAGACGATCATCCGTCTATGCCAGGATCGACCAAAATCTTCGTCAGGATTTCGTTATCCAGCTTTGGATTCTCCATGTTGAGATCCCACACATGAAAAATTGAAGCCATCTCCGAAGAAGAATAGTTATTTTTGCCATATTCCATGTCACAGGTTCGGATCTCGTCATCGTCATTTCCACTGGGCTTGCTTGGGGTTTCATCCTTTTTAGGGTTTTGTATGAGGATATCATTAAATAACTAGATCAAATTCGGTGAGAGCAGGCAAGAATTAATCTATGCTTCATCATCCAGGGCAAGGAAAGTACGATGGTTGGGACTCACACTCTCATCATCTAGTGCCATTGGAGTCGTTGTTTCTTTGTCTGTGTACTGGGTAGGACTCAAACCCAGGTCCGCCAAGGCTTGTGTAAGTGGATTCAGAGCCATCACAATTATTACTAAGGGAGTAAAAGACGAATGAGATTATAATTGGTATTAAGAAGGGAAGAAAAACTATGTTTTCTAATAACCTAGAGGTTTTAAAATAAACAAAACATGTTTTTAGGGGTTGATTTTTATTTTATTTTATTAATAAATTAATAGTTGAGGTGCTGATGAGTTGAGGTTAACTTACACTCAAGCGAAAAGGGTGGTTACTTTTGGTTCATAAATGTTATTAATTATTAACGGTTGTTTCAAAGGTGCAAAAAAAGTTGGAAGAATTATATTTTTGTTTTTGTATTTAAATCTAGTAAGTGTTTTCTTTTTATTTGTGGAATATATTCCCCTTTTATGTATTATATTAAGATAGACTACCTCTATCGTTTGCTATGCCAACAACACTCTATTATCAATATACAAGAAATCATCCATAGTGCAAAAATTCAAATAATATTAATCAATTTGAAACTCAATCATGAAGAACTAATACAAGAATTTTCACATCACATAAATTCTCACATCATATTGTGCTTGGCAAGTGTTTTCTTTTCTTTTGTGAGGTATATTCCCCTTTTAACCAAAATTTAACCCACTACATTCCCTCCTACCTAGGACCGATTGTCAAGTGAGGATAATTGCTCTTAAACAGTGAGACAAATAAATAGAGGGATTCACTCTACAATCTCATTTGATATGACATATGTCAAACATAGAGTCTTTGTCAATAGAAGATGGCACCATCATGTGAGCTATAAACCACTTTTTAGTGTATGATTTCACATGAAATATTGTGTCAATAGAAATGATAATAAAATAAACTAATCTAAAATATCACATTATCTAAGAGTTCATTATTGAATATTAAACTATTTTTTGTGTTTAAATCTCATCATTGATTATTATTATAATATCACATTGTTAAAATTTTACCAATTTTAAGCTTGCCATAATTATTGTTGGATCTTATAAACATAATTACAACCATTTCATTTCAATTTAATATATCTAATTCACCCATATGAATCTTTAATGTGAACATTTGACCCTAAAAATTTAAATTGGTTCAAATGCATGCATTCATCTTATCCAAATGAAGTTGTTTGAATGTCAGTGACGAGGAAAGGATTGAGGCCATTCATTTTTTTGGATCTCCGTTATTGTAGATGTAATATGTTCTTCAGTCCTCCTTTGGACTTTAATATCTAAATTAAATTAAAGTTTAAACACTTTACATGTACGCATAAAATGTGGTGCACATGTATAAAATTGTGCAACAAATGCATAGTATTGTAAGTACGTGAAAGGTTTGAAGACTTGAAACAAATATCCTGATGGTGTTTTCTAACAATCAAATTATGTCAAAATCACATTTATCTAAGTCATCATCCAAGACAACCCATTTATGTGATAGTCGAGGAAAGATAATTATTGGTTGATGGTGACCCCACCCATTAATGAAAAGGTATGTCTCCCCTCCTTGAGATTTCCACTGTTTTTCCTATTTTCTCACCTTAGCTCAATTTATTATTATGATTGGTTTCTTTTTCAGATAGATGAGAATGTCTAGAGAGAGATCATCAACCACCGCTTGTTATGTCATCCCAATATTATTCGCTTCAAATAAGCAAACATTCCTGAGTTCTATTTGTTACCCCAATTAAGTGTAATTGAGTAGGCTAATAAAGGCTTGAATTCTTATATCTATTTGTTACCCTAATTAGGTGTAATTAAAGAGGCTAATAAAGGTTTTCATATACAATTAGTTAATTCTATATTACAGTTTTTTAATTACATAATATTTAATATATCTATGTTTGTATATATAATACAAACATAGATATATTAAATATTATGTAATTAAAAAACTGTAATATAGAATTAACTAATTGTATATGAAAACCTTTATTAGCCTCTTTAATTACACCTAATTAGGGTAACAAATAGATATAAGAATTCAAGCCTTTATTAGCCTACTCAATTACACTTAATTGGGGTAACAAATAGAACTCAGGAATGTTTGCTTATTTGAAGCGAATACTATTGAATTTTAACCTATATTTTAATATAATATATAATATACTTATATACTATGTTATATATTAAGATATATAATTATCTTATTACATTTTATTAAATTAGACGTTTTAATATTTTAATAATCAAGTTTAACCTATAGTTAAATATTATATATTTTTATATTATATTATATGTTAAGATATATTATTTCATATATGTATATATATTTTTAATTATATTATATATAATATTAATCTATAAGATATAATATTAGATTATAATAATATTATAAATATTATCATTAATTAATATTACATTATATTATATTATAATATAATATATTATTATAATATATAATTAATATTAATAAAAATATATATTATACCATATAATATATGTGTGAGTCGAGGCTAACAAAAGATTGGTAACATGTGTCCATCATTTATCACGTAGATAGTAATGACAACCATTGCAAAGCAAGCCACATAGCCATGCAAAAATGGTGGTTTTGTGCAATTGTGGTATTTACTAAACAATGAAGTTTCTAGTGTGGTGAACTAGCTATGGTAAAACTGTGAGGAGGGAGATTGTTTTCCTTTTCTCCCTACAGAATGATATTTCCTTTATTCTATCCATTAATGGGTTATACTGATAGATCCTTGATGAAAATAGTAATGTCGACCTATAAATGTCCATTTTCTAGGGAAAAAGCTAATGGTAAACAAATATTATCAAATATAAACAAGGAAATTAATAAAATCTTGAATCTTCTTTTAATCTCAGTTTAATACTTTATTTACACATTGTTAAATTCTGACTGAGAGGCGAATCCAAACTGTGGTTGATTTTCATAAAATTTTAGTGTTTCATTTGTAGGTGGAGGAAAAACACTATTAAAAAGAATGACAAGTGAAATAGCAAAAGATAGGCTCTCTGAATTACTAAGATTACTTGAAGCTTTGATTTTATATGAAATAATTCTAAAGATTTTTTTCATAGATTGCATACACTTTTCCTTGCTCTCTTTGATCAAGTGATTCTTATGGAAGAAAATGCCCCATCTAAATTTATATTACCAATATTTAAAAAATATAAATGATGATGAAATATAAATCATAATTGAGAATGTCATGCTCCACCATTATGATCCTCTCCACAGTTTTTAGCTTCAAATTGCCTTGATTGACACTATGAACCCCATTTGGTTTTGCATTTGGGTTTAAATTTTATCTCTAAAATTTGTGTTAGAGGTATGTTATAATTTATGTCAAAGGCTTGATGTCATGTGTACATTGATGTCAAGGGTAATGACAAAGTGGTGCTATCATAATGGTCATGAGTTTGATCTTAAAGTTGTGCAAAGTAAGTTTTGATGCATATGAGCTAAAGTAAGCATTGTTTGGGACTTGTCATGTTATATCTAGCATATTTATGTTACTTAAGGTCAAGGGAGAGAAGACAAGTATGTGAACAATGGAATAGACATAGGCTTGACAACCTTATGTAGTGGCATAAGCTTGGTAGCCCATCATGTTGAGTAGGATGAGACTAGGGAGAAGAAGGTTGGTAGATATGGAGAATGGCATCAAGTTGTATGACATGTTTTTGATGTGGTGAGAGAATTTGAAGAGGTTTTAAGGTGATTGCTTATTCAAGTTATTGTCTACAGTCCTAAACCTTGTGTGCATAGATACCTAGTGAGGTCCAAATGAAGTACCAAAGTGAGATTCCAAGATGCTAGATCTCATGTAAGCATGGAATGATGTGTGATAGGTTGGTTCAAATATGTTGACCAAGTTTTAGGTCCTGAGGATGAAGAGAAAGAAAGATAGTACGTTGGAAGGACACCTATGCATGCACAATAAAGGATTCTTAGCTCAAGAGGAAGTTTGTGATGCTCATTGGAATGTGTAAGGTTTTCATGGTGACCTAAGCCTTTATAGAGAGGTGTCACATGGACCTAAGAATTTTTTCCAAGTTTTTTGTAGTGGATTTAAGGATAGAGCTTTATTAACATTCGTTAAGAATGTAAATTAGTCAAAACCCTCCTATAAACCCTTATAGTGGAGAGATTGGAAAGATGTGAAATGTTAGTACATAGAATGGTTTGGTTGACCAAGTTTGAATATTATATGGTATAGAGGAGTCCTCCAAGAACATCTAGGTGGTAGTGGTGTGTCAGGGAAATAAGCAGAAGGTACAAAAAGAAGCTTGTTCTAGAGAAATTGATGCTAAAAGAAGGGTTGACTGAGTCAACATTTGCAAGTGGATGGAGGTTATAGCTAGAGAATTTTTATACAAGTATATGAAGTAATTTGTGCATGATTTAGCCTCTATTTAAATCATATTGATGATTCAAGTCTGCTAGTCATTAGAAGACTAATGGTGAAAATAGTGAATACTATCTAGGTTGAGTGAATATGTGTTTAGGGAAGTGTTCCAGGTGAGTAGGGATGAATCAAATGACTTGGAATATTTGTTTAAGACATATTACCTATGTTATATTGGTTTTAAAGTGGTAATTTTTCTCATACATAGGTGAAATAGTGCTTCCAAAGCAACATGTCTAAGTAGTGAAGATAATGCAATAGTGACATAAAGAATTCGTCTAATGAAAGATGTTTGAATAAGAGAACTATATACTTGAGAGTGATCTAGAGATCACATATAATATATGGATGTGGATTATATGATATGAAAGTGTTCTTTAAAGTACTATAGAATAATATCTACATGATTCTACTGTTGGAAGCTACAGGCAGTCTGAGTGGTCTATTTCAAAGAGTAAGTTTTATGTTGTTTGAGCAATTTTGGAACATCCAATGAGTTTTGTGTTGTTATGTAAGTCCCAAAGACTAATTATAAGGTATTTGATGTCATGTTATGTTCATGATAATATTTGGAGAGTCAAAATACTTGAATGTAATTTGATTATGTTTTACTAGATTTGAGTGAGCCTATGACAGAGGTGTTTTTGGATGCTTGGATCCTGAGTAGTGAAACCAAATAGATTTGGTGTTGATATTGGAGTCACAGAGAACCTATCCATTGATATTTCTATGTGGTTTTTTTATTAAAAAAAACTATATGCCTCATCTCTTTATGACTATGTTTTTTGTGTTTCTAGGCCTATTGGCATGAAGGCTAAAATGGCTTGGTTCAAGGTGTGAAATGGTGTTCTAGGTGGCATGGACATTTTATAGAGTGAGAAAGGGTCTATTGGTGAATATTTTGTTGTGTTTTAAGAATTGATAGAGTCTAAAGTTGGACCAATAGGTCTGAGGTGTAATGTGTTGGTTTGTAGGCCTAATTCCTTTAGGTCTCTATTAAGCCTAATTGGTGTTTTGGGTCTTAAGGGAAATGGCCGACCTAAGGAGTGTATGGTTCTTATATGTAACATGCATGAGGACTTATTTAAAATAAATATCAATCATGGAAATCATTTTTTCTGACCAAGATGGGTTAGACCAAGAGGAGTGGTATAAGTACAAGGCCTAATAGGCCTATTTATGTTAGTTGAGAAAGTGTGGAGCCAAGCGAAGGAGAAAACATTTAAAAGAAAAGGTACAGGTCAATGGGGACCATCATAGAGTGAATAATATTTTACATGCTTATCTAATCAAGGTGATGAAGGTGAATTCACAGATCATTAGACCTAATGAACCTAGAAGAGGCTAGTTGAGTGAGTAAGCCCTAGAGGCTGTTTGAGAGAGATTGAAAGGTGAATAAGTGAAAGTAAGAGAATTAAATCATCAGGTATATAATACATCATATAAAATGTGGAAATAATATCAAATTTAGTTAAATTGGTGCATGCTTACCTAGGAGGTTGTATCCTCCTTGCTAGTTGGAGCTAGCTAAAGGTCAAGTGGGTGCTTGACTAAATTTAGGGGTGGGTGCTCCTTGATTAGTTGGTGCTAGTCTAAATTTTGGATCTTGTTATTATAGGACTATATTCTATCTTGAAGGGTTTATTTTGTTTTATCCCCTATGAGGGTTTCCCACATAGATGATGTGTTCATATGATGTATGTTCTTGTTCATGCTTTGGATGTGTGTACTTTCATGTTTATGTTTCTAGATTAAGTTGATGTATAATGGAATGGTTTTGGAATTAAATGTGAATTATTGTCTACTTATTCACCCCCATCTCAACAGTTACTTCCAATAATTTTTTTAATGAATCACTCTTGAAAAAACTGAAAAGAAGCACAAAAGTTTCATGATGTGTTAGCTTGGACAGAGTGTTTTTAAGTGTGAAAGCCTCATCGATTTAAATTTTAATGCTACACTCTTCTAAAAATACCCAATAATTTGGGGGGTTTCAAATCTCTAAAAATATGTCATTGGTATAATGTTAAGGGTTTGGATGATGCCATATTCCCACATCTTATGGAGTTGTGCCCAAATCTTCAAAATTTGGGGATTAACATTTGTCCAAAATTGAGAAATTTGAAAATAAATGCCACCAAACTTAGGTACCTGGATGTTGGATTTTTAAAGCCTATAATGTCTATAGAGGTGGTTTGCCCTCAGTTGACAAAAATCAATCTTGAACAATATCAATCTGCCCATGAACTTTATCTATTGAGAGGAGTTTTAAGACCTGAATTAGTTAAAAAAATTGCCCTTCTCAATTATAGTGTTATCAATAAAGAAATTCCAAGTTTTGCTGTTCTTATATGGTTTTCCTAAGAGACCTATTAAAATCTAGAAAAAATAACACATTCCTTTATTTTATCTCATGCGAGATGAATCTGAGGTAAGAGCCTCACCATATAAGCCTCTGGCTAATTAATATTGTTTATTTGTTTTTAACTTTATTTTTGCCTTATTGATAATTATTAAAATTATTTAGCTTATTCATTTATGTAGGGATTTACATTTAAAACTAAAAAATGGCTCTTATGAATTTATTACGTTTTTTATTGTATATGTTAAAGGGATTTGATTGTTTGTTTCAATTAGGTATTATTTACATATTTTATAGTTTTTCTTCGTGTCTTCCTTTCTTTTCCCTCCTCTTGATTTTATGGTCATATGATGGTCTTCCCAAAAAAGAACTCAATTCACTTTTGGGGTTTTATGGGGTCCTAGTCAATTAAGGTGCACAAGTGGGTTCTAGCCTAGTATTTCATTTGTATGTCAATAGGGTCCTAATTTGAATTCAAGTCATCTATAAATACACAAACATCTTAATACATTTAGACATCTAGAGATCATGTAGAAAAATATCCAAAATTTATTGTTCACAAGAATCTATTTAGCATCTACTTGCATTTTAGAGAAGTCAAACAAGCCACTTATATAGTATTTATTATAACACTTAAGTTTATGTTAAAGCAACACATTGCATTGCAGAGGTTTCTCTAGATAGTGAATAATTACAACTATTAGAGTGTTGTTTTTTATATTGTACACCATTGAGGGGCCTAATAAATATCAAGGAAACTCAAATATTATTTGTTGTAATGTGGGTCCCAAAACATAATGTGTATGCTGAGCTAGGATAACTTATAACTATCCTCTTTTTCAATACACTAGGACTCAAATAGGGTCATAAAAATAGAGGTTGTGTATAATTGGAAGACATGTAGGGGCCCAAAATAAATGTAAACCTAGTATAGGGTAATTTACACTCAAATATCAAAAAGAAAGTGTTCCAAATCCTAAGCCTATGACATGGGGTAAAACTCTCACTAGGACTCAATGTAGATAAATAATTGTAACAATGATAACAAAGGGTGTATCATGATATAATAAGGATACCACATACATGGAACTGACAAACAAGTGTAACCTAATGCAAGATAGCTATAAATACTGAACTATTAATAAAGTGAGTGGTACAATAGTCAACTAATTGGTGGTCTATGCAATAAAAGGTTATAATGGCAAGCCTAAGCAACCCTATATCTTTATCAACTTATTTAGTATAACTAAGGGCATATGCAATGATAAACACATACATTCACAATAACAATAAACAAGTAATATCTAATCTACTAAGTAAATAGATGAAAGAGAGTAGAGATAGAGATACTTACCGTTGGGTGGACCCATCAACACCTCAATCTCCCCCTTTGGCTCCAATGACACTTTGCAAGAGATGTTATAGGTTGAATACCTCTAATAACAAGATTAAGACTTGGGTAACCTTAGTTGGGGAATCCAAAGACTAGGTGTACCTCCTTAGTTTGACTTATCCTATTAAACTTCAAAAACCATAAGCAAAACTAAGCCTCAAAGATAAGACTCTAAACCTCTAAGTTCTTCAAATATTACTTAAAAGCAATAATTCAAGTGCAAGTAGAGTAGATGAGCATGTTATATTATTTAGGAATAAAACATGACCCCTATATATATGGATCTAATACCCAAAACTAACCTTGAACTCTAAGTCAATAGTATTGATAAGGCTTATATAGTTGAAAAGATGTCAGCTAACACAATGTTGTATTGGCCAAGTCAATACAATATAAATGACAAAGAAACTATTCAAAAGTATATAAACCAAACCAATACAATAAAAGGAGAGATAAGTATGAAATAGACTATATCAACTTGGTTGATACAGTAGGATTCATGGAAGCTATAAAATTTTATTGGAAAGTATATAGAAAGGTAAGAGAGAAGTAAACTCAAAGGAGATGAGATTGATAGTAATGAAGGTATGATAAAATAGTGTGCAGACATCTCTCAAAAATTACAATACAATGATTCCACCCCATTCCCAATACACCCTTTAAGATGTGCACTTAAGGAGAGTGATGTGCTAACAAGCCCCTACAAGAGAAACCATCAACAAAGTGATAACGATATCAAGTGTATACAAATGACTGAGAGTAAGCTCATCACGTGCCACAATAGTGTAATGTAGGATGACACTTTATGATAGATACATATCAACACCAAATAACATAACTAAAACTAAATGTTGAAGGAATTATTGATAAATAAATAACTGAAAGTATCCTATACATACCTTGACTTACCTTTCTCCTGAATGACTGCATGTAAGTACCATATTCTCAATCATGGAAGGTGCAATAATTGCATTTGAGAAACCCTAGGATACAAGGCTTAAAACATATAAAAACAATGTGTGCATACACAAACTAGTCAATAAATGGATGTAAAACTTATAACTCTTATAAATGATTTAAAACTTGGAAAATTTGGCATGCTGAGATTGATAAGGCTAGGTTAGAACCAAAAGATCCAAGAAAGCTATAAAAAGACTAGGGAAAATTGGTAAGGTGAAATTCCAAGGCTACTTACAATCTAAAAACCTAAGAATGCATCTAATGTAATATAAATGGAAATCCAAATCAAATAAATGACATGAAGAACTGTTGAATGCTATTAAAAACATCAATGTAAGAGAAATCAAACTCAAACAAAGATGTGAAAAAGTAAAAATAAAATTAAATGGCCCACCAAAAAGGTGAAATGTGAAAGCATGAAAGGATAAAGTGGGGCCAATTGGCCCACAAAAAAAGAGAATAGAAAACTCAAGGTTCCAAACATAACTAAGAGAAATTGTAGAAAGATAAGACAATGATTAAGAGAGCATCTTGTAATAACTCAAAGATGAAACTTCTATTTTAAGGATGGAAAATCTAAAATTGTCATAATGCTAATGTGTTTGAAAGCAACTAAATAATAATAAGTAAAGAAGATTGGGGAGATTTAGAAATAAACTTGCTTGTAAAGCGGGGAAATTGAAGAGAGGGAAAATAGGACATCACCAAAATTAAACATGGTCTTTACTAGAAGCAAGGCACTCAAATCAAGTTGGAAAGACTAATTTTTTTCCACATCAATGACATTAAAGATCCTTACCTAGCAAACATAAACTTATGCTAACTAGTGAAGTATAAATATTATTCTATGAAGGTTAGCATACATGAAAAATAAATGTATCCTAACTTCCCACATGTTCCACACTCCTTAGGACCTCTTATAGAGCTATCAGTCTAATGTGAAGATTAGGTACTTGTGTGAGAAAGTAGGTGGCACCATAATTTAAGACATATAGGTACTGCTGTAATGAGACATCCTACCCTAGTCTACTATCCTACTATACCTCAATGGACCTTACTCTATAATGAGTGTTGGACCCCAAATTTTGACTAAGTGTTTTGTCTTTTTGGCATAGAATCAACATGAAATGAGAGGCATGGCATATGAAGACCATGACATGGAACTAACATGGCATAGGGAGACTGTGGTGCAGAACTAGTGAGGCACGAGAGGATAAGGGAAAAAATGTTATCAACATGAGAAGACCCAATCAAAGAGGGAATATAACTATAAAGAAATTGAGATCATATGACTCATAATAACAATGAAAGACTTGAGGAGTGCATGGGAAGCAAGAGATAGTTGAAGAGTGATTCTTAAGGACCATCTAGAATTTAACTATCATGAGTTTTACACCAGACCATAAAGAAGAGGACATTTGGTAGCAAGGATCTAGAATCAAACAAAAATATAGGGGCACAAAGGCCCAGGTCTTTAGGAGAGAATAATTAAAATACTATCATGACTCTTAGTCTACTAAGAGTTTGTTATAAATTACCCATGTTGTCATTTATTATGTAACTACTTGGTCAGGGAAAAATAAGTGTAAATACCCCTATGTGGAATAATGTAAGGTTTTTGATTATGGATAGAATATTGGGACTATATAATATAGACATGTGGATATTAAAATAAGTTTAGGCATTATGTGTTTATATAAAATTGATATTTGAGTATGAATAGTGGATTGGATTGACTAATTCTATTACTTATCTCTCATAATGGGATTTATAGAATATGCATTATGAATTGACAATCCCTTGAACTTCATGGCATTTGTGTTTGTGTTCTTGGTGGTTGTGATTAATGATTCAAGGTCTACAGTAATGTATTATTTTTTTATGTAATTACTAATCTAATATATGAATAAACTCAAGTATATGACTAGTGTGTTACTCAACAACATAATCCACAAGAACCAATCTCTTATTGCATGCTTTGGGTGAGCGTGCAAGACTATAGTCTTGCATGAAGGGCTAATGTGCAAGCCTGTTGGGGATATACTCTAGTGCTTAAAGAAAACATGATTAAGAGAATAAAAAACCAACATTTCAGTTTTATTATTGGGACCATTGTGCTCACTACATAGTAATCGAAGATACTTGATTGAATAACCCTTGAAAGTATTAAATAATGGATTACCAAGGTCAAAGATAATTTTGTGGTTCATTATCTTAAACCAAGAGTTTTTGCATTTCAGTGGGTGGAATAACATATTTATAACACATTATATGAAACCTTATTTATTGAAGTCCTTGTTCATTTGCATGCTTGGCTCTCTACTTATGTTCAAGGTTGATCATGAAATTTTAGGAGAAGACAAGCTTAGACGTTAGAATGTCAAATGGATTCAGCATGAATAGGAACAACATGGACATGGGATATCAATATCTGGTAGAGAGAAGTGTTGAATAACTACATTATAGATTATGTTGTAACTCATTAATCTTGTCTTAAAAAATCCAAGTTCTAGTTTCATCAAGAACCACGTGGTTAGGATATTAGACATTTCCCATTAGAAGTCAAGAAGTTTTTCATTGATTTTGGACTCAAAACTCTACCAATGGAGGGATAAATCCATCCTTTTAGGAGATGCACCATACAATGGGGAATACAAAAGTGTTGGTGAAGAATTTTAGGTTCAGAATGGTAGCCAGTTAGTGGGCATTGTAAAATCAAAAATATGATGAAGCTTGGTAGAGGATCATAGGAGGAAGTGAGATAGGAAACAAATGAGAGAACTTAGGAAGTGATATTAGGATCCATAGGGAAGTGAGAATGCAGAAGGAATCCATCAATTTTGAACCATTCTCCATGCCAATTTTGTAATACGAAGGAGAAACTAGTTGAATGAAAGAGACTAAAGAATCAAGTTTAAACCAACTAAGTTCCTCAACCATAGTGTGTTCTCATGCTTTTGAATTAGATAAATTACATATACATAATTTAGATAGAGATGGTGTAGATCTGAAATTGATCATATAAGGGAAATTGTAGCTGAGCTAATTTTAACTCATCTAGAATTAACACTTTCTTTTCCTCTTCAAGTGAATTTCATGGCCCAACTTAGGATGCCTGTCAGACTTGGAATTCATATTGGACAAATAATAGGCTCAAATATTATTAATCAACTAGATACCACACCCCATGTCATGGGTGTTGCTACTAGAGGTAGACTAGGAGGTGGCAAGGGAGGAAGTGGTGGACTTCCCCCTTAAGGAATAAGATCTGTGAGTTCTCATTAGCTGCTAGTGTAAACACCTCAACTACCAATAATATATTTATCAAATGATGCTTCAACTACCTAAATATTAGGGCATTGATAATGCTACAGAGCATGTCCATAAGTGCAAACTCATTTTGAGGGCATGAGGCATAACTTATTTTGAGCAAAAGGCCACACTATTTGTGACCACACTTCTAAAAAGAGCACATAAGTGGTATAGGAAGTTCAACCCTCAACAAGTGGTAATTGACTATGATAAAATCAAAACAACATTCCTTTCCAAATTTGAGAAACAAATTATTATTGCACTAAAAGATATAATGTAGGAGCTCACTAAAAGTGTACATGAGTATGATGCATGGTGTAAAAACTTTAGTTTGAAATTAATGTTGCTCAGCATGGCCAATGGTTCATGGGAGGTTTATTGCTTTCCTTTAGATGAACATTGTCTCAAAAGACCTTTACCAACTCACACGAAGCCCTAGAAGCCTCCCTCTATGTTACATTTATTGGTAGTATTGACACTAGAATCAATCCTTTCATGGAAGCCCAAATAGCTTCAATGGTATTACAACTAAAAAAGTTGACTGCAAATAATGCATATGATAATCCTAACAGTCTTTGGTGTGTTGATTGCAAGTCTGAAGGTCATAACTAAAGCAAATTCCCATGCAAAAAAATTCATGCTATACTAAATTAGTCATGTGAAATTTTCCATGAAGATCATGATGTATGCTCTTGTCCTCTCTTACAATGAGCCACACATTCTAAGGTATCTAAATACTATAAAATATGTGATGCCTACACCCATGATACAAATGATTTTTAGCTAATTATTGATATATACAATACATGTGCATGTAGTACCCATGAAACCTTTATTTCCAAAAATCAATATAATGATGGATATCATGGATGAGGTTGAGGATGAGGATGAAGAGGTGGCCGTTTCCCACCAATAACATGTTATAAGTGTGGATCTCGAGCTCACTATCAATGAGATTATCCCATCTACCCAACATGTGTGTTTTATAAAAAATAGTATCAATTGGAAGAATATCCTAACCTATACATGGCCATCAATAAGGAAAAAAATGAAAAAGGTGCAGGTATGATTTGCATTGAGAAGCCTCATTGGTGTCATTTCTCTATCACCCCAATATCCCAACAGGTGAATATCACTATGTATAACAGTGGATAATCTCATTCTACATCTACTCCTATTGAGAAGATACAATGTGAACATCCTCATGCAAGGAAGTATCTTGATGCCCAATAATAGAAGGATGTACTCCAAGATACTATGACATTGGTAAGGGAACTACAAGGAGAAAATTTGTTTATTAAGGACCAAGAAGCAACACAATGTGTTGATATGCAAAGGCCATAAAACCTAAAAATGTGGTGTGAGATGATTTTAAGAGCTTTGCAAGCATATATTATATGAAGACATTATCCCACAATTGAGTAATTGGCTTAAAAATCAAGTACAAACACCAACTAACATTTAACCTCAATTGATTTGGCCAACTAAGGATCATCGATTGAATCATGCTCGATGATAAGATACCCCTATTCTTTCTAGCCCTTAAGAGGATAAATAAATACTGGTGAATCCTACCATCGATAGTTGGGTGATTCGAGATATCTTGGATGACACCGATGTTGAGGTTAACATCCTCATAAAGGATGCATGGCATAAAATGGCTAGTCCAACATTACAACCATCATCACATGTATTATTTATGGCTAATAAAGCTCGTGCTCTATTAATTAACATCCTCATAAAGGATGCATGGCATAAAATGGCTAGTCCAACATTACAACCATCATCACATGTATTATTTATGGCTAATAAAGCTCGTGCTCTATTAATTAACATCCTTAATAATGTATTAGTAAATATCCTTGGAGTAACTTTCAAAGCTTATTTTTAAGTCCTCAAATTAGTTGAGGAAGATTATTTTATATATCTATTGGGGTGACCTTGGTGCTATGTAAAAAATACAGACTTAAGCTTTAAAAAGCACTACATTAATTTTAGGACTACTGATCAACATGTTATTATTTCATTAGATCAAACACATGAGCCCCCATATGTAGAACATTTTAATTTAGGAGAAGATATTAACCACATCTATAATGTCATAGCTAGATATGGTGAGCATCATAATCTTACTCTTGATGGCATCCTTTGATAGACAAACACTCAGTCCCTTTTTGATACTACAAGTAATTCTTGTAATTGTTGGGCCCATGATGAATATAACCTCACTAGAAGAGTGTGTGGTGCCATCGATAGTTGTGATAGTGTTTCATGATAGTATCATAAATGTAAAAAATTTATTTTCCTTGTTACTAGATAATTCATGAAAGGATAAGTTATGGATGCACTATTAGAAAGTCTTGATGAAGCTCCTTAGTTTCATGGATAAATGGAAGTTTGTGACTTTACCTAGTGCCTTGAAGACTTCTATAACTCTAATAATGATCGTATGTGATCATTGGTTCAAATTTTTGATGGCACAGTCATAAGGTGGTGACAAACCCATAATGAGAGACTTATCTATTAAGATCAAGTACACTTTGTTTTGCATCACTCATTTCATCATGAAAATTGAATATGAGGTATAATAAGCTATAGTAGAGTATGAGCAGTAGAACTACACATAGAAGCTTGTGAATCCATGTGGAGGATTGAATATTCTTTCTTGATAGAGTACCTATGGGTACATGATTTTTATGGAACTTTACAAACTTGGGCCAGAGCATGGTATGTTCATGAAGAAAAACATATGGGTACTAATTTTTGGCATATTTTAAAGAGAGAATGAAATTGGCATTATCTTATTCATCTCAAAAAATGGATTTATGCCTCACTCTCCAAGCCATACATAAAGTAATTATTGGAGACCCTAGTCCCATTGAAGATCACCTAAGATATATACATGATATCCTAGAAGAAGGTTTAGTTCTCTTTCATGATCCATTTGAACAACCCATTCCCATGTCAGACCCTATCTTTGATTAGGAATGCTATGATGATATACACCTAGGGAAGCAAAAACTAGTATTTCAAGTGGATAAAGGTGAAGGGTCTGACCCACCTAACCTATTAGACAACCATTTGGATATCCCCATAGACCATGGTACATGAAATTTTTATGATACTGGTACCGATGCAGGCCACCCTTACTCAAAACCTCTTCAAATTATTTAGTGAAAAATCATCACAGAAGATGAGCTGAAAATAACTATTGTAGGTAACTACTAGACTAACACAAAGGTCTCAAAAATATTCAAATTATTAAAAGAATACCAAGATGTCTTTCCAAGAATTTATAGTGAAATGAAAGGTGTTCATCCATTTCTAGGAAAAATGCATATCAAATTGGTTGATGGTGCTTGACCAATCAAGAAAAGGCCATATAAGATGAATCCAAATTTATGTGCATGAATGAAGGAATAAATTGATAGTATGATGTGTACTAGAGTGCTCACCCCAATTGATGAATCCAAGTGGGTCAGTCCCATGGTTATAAGTATACAAAATATGGACGCATTAGAATTTGCATTGATTACCATATACTTAATGCATCTTGCATTACTAATCCCTTCCCAATGCCATTCATAGAAAAAATCATTGAAGGCATTCCTGGGTGTCAAATTTATCCTTTCATAAATGGATTCTCTGGGTATCATCAGGGCCATATCACCAAGGAGGATTGAACTAATACTACATTTACCACAAAATGAGGATCCTTCATGTATACCATCATGCCTTTTGGGTTGAAGAATGCACTTTCTATATTTTTCCATATAGGCATTGAGGCCTTTAAAGACTTCATCCATAAATTCTTCACCTCACAGTACCAAAGTCTTAGTGCAAAGTTTTCACCTTTCTAGAACATACTAGGTATTATCAAAAATTCATCTGAGGATATGCAAATATTATCATGCCCTTAGAGGAATTCTTAAAACATAATGAATACTTCATCTGGACTTGCTCTTGCTAAGAAACATTTAAGGCCTTAAAATACAAAATGGTCACTGTGTTTCACTAAATTTTTTCTTTTATTTCTAAGAAGAGAGAATTTGTAAAACTTGAAAGAAGGGTGAGGTTAGTAGAACATGATATGTTGTGTGCATGTTGATATAGATGATTATGGAGACTCCTTTTTGTTTGGGGAAGAATGACCTATAAATAATAAAACACTAAATAAATGGTTGATTATTTGGATAGTAGGGTGGATTGCCTAGTGTGAGCTAGATCCAAGAAGTACATGCTTCCTTTAAGGCTGCCAATCCACACTTTTAAACAATTAAGTTATAAAAATGAAAGATAAATTACTTGCATAAATAACAAAAGATACTAAAATGAAATACAATAAGTGCTTGATGAGAGATAAATGAATTTGACTAATTTTATTGATAAATTATTAAATATCAATGCTAGATGAATCAAACATGTTTCAAAAAATAGAGTGATCCTATGTGATAAAACAAAAACTCAAAAAGTGGAATTTGGTTAGGGTATGATAGGTTAAATTAGCTTGATATTGAAAATTGATAGACAATGACCATCAGTGGTTAAGGTCTAACCATCAATGGTTATGTGACCATCGACAGTTAGTGACTATCAATGGTTAGTGTCAAACCATCGATAGTTAGGTGACCATCAATAGTTACTGTGGGATCTAGCTTAGGAAGATATGTTTGGTTGGGAAGGTTGTAAGAAAGTTCTATAAGGTGAGTTTAGGTTGGGTGTTAGTTACAATATAGAGGTTAGTGTTCAGAGGTGTTTGATTCATGTAAAGGGTGTGGGTGGTCTTGGGAAAGAGAAGAAGTGCCTAGAGTTGCATAACTCCAACACAAGAAAGTGGGATGGAAGAGAAAGTGATATAAGGAATGAAACAAAGAAACTAATTATTTAATCTTGATAAGAAATAGATACTTAGATTTATTATTTTTGGTCTGAAGAATGTTGAGGTTGGTTGAAAACTTGTTATAGATTTTGGAGTAATTTTGACAGAGTGATAGTACCTTGGTTGTTGACTAATGAGTTGCAACAACACTTTTTGATCTCTATCCTGGTCACTAGTTCACTAGAAGCTTTCTAAGATTCATCAAAAGTAAGAGAAATACCTACACAAGAAGATTTGATCTCTTACACCAAGAAGTTATCCTCCTTTTTCACCTCTCTTTCCTCTCTTAATATAGAGGGAAGGAGAGTTGAAAAAATAAGTTCAACAAGATGCCTAACAAACTATTTAATTTTAGTCTAACATACATTAATCATGCAAATGGTGGATCAAATAACTATTAATAAAAAACAAGCTAGAGTTTAAGTTGAAGTTAACTCTTGAGGTGGTTAAGGGAAAACCATTGGTGGTTAGGGTTAACCATCGATGGTCAGAGTAATAATCAAAATTGGCTAAACGTAGCCATTTTTACGAATGACTAGTAAGGTAAATGGTTAAGAAACGGTCCCAAGGGAGTCAAAGGGTGATAAGGGTCAGTGAAACATTTAGAACCATAGTGTATAGTTTTATAATGTCTACATTTTACCCCTTTTTATTGTGTAGTTTGTATCTACAAGCTATAAAACAAAAAATAGAAGGTTGGTAGAAGTTCAGATGCCTCAAGTATGGGAGGAGGTGTTCCCCCTAAAAATGGGAATAAATGAGGTAAAATAGAATTGAGTGTAAGTTTGATAAGCGACTAAGTGAGTGATATAGTGGGTGAGAGGTTACACATTGAAGTGAAAACATGTGCACAAAATATGACTAAGTACGATAACATAGATTAGGCATAGACTAGGATGTCATAGTTGAGGTAGTTGGTAAAATATGGTTGGTACTAGAAGGACTAGTGATAATTGGACCAAGTGACCATATTTAGGTGTGGTGGTTGTGGTTACACTCATGAATGCAAGTATCTTAGGTAAGGTCAATGTATTCATAGGTATCCAAGGTAGGATGTGATCCCAAGAAGACATAAATGGTTGGTGCACAAGAGTAGCACAAGTTCAAGTTATTCAAATATGGAAAAGTAGTTGTTGCGATCAAAATAACCAAGGCATGTTTGGCATAAAAAAATGTGCAAGTTGGTTCAAAAATGACTAAATTGAGGGTGGTTGGTTGGTTGGAGGAGAAGTTGCTCTCCAATGGTTAGTAGTGGAAATGTTGGTGTGTTTAAAATTTTTGGGTGGGATTAAAAAATCCATAAAGGGGTTGACTATCGATGGTCAGGGTTAACCATCAACAATTACCTAGTGACCATCGGTGATTGGACATAAGCCCTAAAAGGTCAACTATTAAAGGTAAAAAAAGGAATCATTTGATCATTTTAAAAAGAGTGACCTGTGATGAAAACTTCTTATCATTTGTGAAAATGATGAATAGATAGAGTTTCATGCTTAGCTGAGTGAGGGATAGTGTTGTATGGGGAGGATTTGGTACATATGAGGTGGCATGCTAGAGGCCTCCACTATTCACCTTTATATCATATGGATAGGGGAGCGAGATAGGTCATCATAATGATGACGATGACCATGACTTGTTATACACTACCAAATTTGAGCGGCGGTAGATTTCCCTTTGTATTGTTAGGCATTTTAGTAAGTATGATGATGGATCAGTTAATGTATGCTTGGACACCTATCTTACATGTTCAAATATATCAAGATCTCTAGGGATGTAGGTCACACAAGAGGTATAATATCAATGTCAAGTTTGTTCTTCACTACAAGGCATATGAACACATCAAGGTGCTTCGATTAAGTGGATTACCATGGCATGGATGGATACAAATGGACTATAGAGTTAGATTCATGTGTTAGAGGTATGATTACACACTTATAGGACTAGGGGGAGGGTCATAAGACCTAGAGTGGTATTGAGATAGGTTAGATGTACTAGTTGAGGGTGATGTCATCTAGATATCATATGCTCAATTTCATACATAAGCAACTCTTACAAGACACATCTTGTCATTATAGAGTTATATGTGGATTAAGGGTAGATGGGATCTTGAGTTAGATTTGATTCTTTTTGATAGGGTGAGTAGGTATTTTGGGTTAGTGCAAGGTATCCCAAGAGCATTCTCAAGGTACAAGAGGTAGGATGTGGAGTTTCCACTGCCTGAGCCATAGTTGGAGGAGTTTGAGTATGATCGAGAGGAGCTACCAGTGAGACTAGAGATTGATGATGTAGGGGTCACATAGGAGTACCTTGTTTGGTTCCAGACACATTATGATGTGATGGTGTTTAGTGTAGATGGTGGACAAGTTGGGTAACAGGCTATGGATGTTGAGATGGAGGAGGGGGTGGGGACTAAATGGATGTATATACCCCTAAAAGGTAGGCACTCATCATAGAGAGATATCAGGATATGGTAGCACTAACAACAACATAGGCAACTCTAGTGATAGTGACCCTAGAGAGAGATACGACTCAAGGCTAGGTGGCCACATTAACATAGGAGAGGAATCAGGCTAGAGCCCAACTATCCTTGGTCACACAAGATAGGGACATGTTGAGATAGGGAGCAACATGATCATTGGCACTTGTAGGACCATTAGAGATGATTGTGATGTCTAGATATGTTGCTATAGTATAGGAGCTCAAGTATTATGAGGCACTGGTATTTACCTGCCTTCCAAATGAGCCACACTTTTATGAGTATGTGACATAAAAAGGGGGTGGTGCAGCCAACATTTTTACACTAGGTCAATGGGTAGCATCTGTAGGTGCAGAGAGAGGTCCTATAGGTGGACACGATCCAGGGAATAACAGTGATCCAACACCCTAGATTCTCATGAGATTTTATATTTTGATGTATTATATGATTTTGATACTGGCCTACAAGCTGATGTAGAAAGATGTATATGATTTTTAGGGATATATACATTATTTCTATATATATGACAATTATTGTGATTATGAGCTCATGATGTGGTTATGGTTGTGGATATGGCTTATGGTTTATTGCTCATGTTTATGGATGTGTTGTTATTGTTATGATGTTGTAATTCTTGCTTATGATTAGAATCTTGTTTGATTATATGTACATTTGGTTAGAAATATGGAAATTTTTTAATTAATGAATCTATGTTTCCTTACCTAGCTAGGCATGTGATGGATTAACATTTTTGATGACTCATTGATTTATGACATGATAAATGTTGATGACATGAGAGATAGTTTTGGATTAGGTGATGTGATTGGTTATGTATATTGTTTTTAGTGATATGATCATGATGCAATAATGTTATTTCAAGTAGATACATGTTTAGGTAGGTTGTCAAAATAGACATGTGATGGACAACATATGTGATAACTTATTGACTTATGATGTGATTGATGGAATTGTATAGGATGTTGTTAATAATGTGATTTATTACGATTGGTTATGATGATTGATGATTATGTTCATGATGGTATGATATGATGTTGTTTGATATGGTTGATTCATTAATATGTTCTCTTGATTGAAAACACTTAAACAAAGAAGACAAGATGGCAAAGATAGACCAAAACACATAATTTTAAATGTTTTCAATGAATTGCATGTGATTAGATGAAGGTAAATGAATCTTAAAACACATAGAGTGAGTCAGAGAAATAAACTAAATGTGAGGAAATATAAGAAAGATGAGACAATAAAAAAGATAAGCATATTTAATGAATGCATCAAGAAATAGGTATGAGAGAATAAGAAGAAGACACGATGCTTCTTATTTGGTAAAGACTAAAAAAAATGGAAGTTAGATTGGATTATAAACATAAGCCCTTCGAATGCTTTATATTAGCATTCCTTAGGTGGTTAAAATTTTTATTGATCACATAATGTCGAGCAAGCTCAAAAATCCCTTGTTTATAGAGGGAATATGGATGATAATGGAATCTTCTTGTGAGCCTAGCATGCCTCTTTTGTAGGTTACCAAAGAGCCATTACAAACAAGTCCATGTCACATAAGGTGTAGACTAATCAATGTAGGAAGTATACTTATGAAATCCACTTGTGGCTTCCAGAATTATCTTTGCCTTTTTGATTTTGATAATGGGTCATTTGATATTTTTCTATTGATTGGGATGCTAGGGAAGCTGATCGGTGAGAAGCTTCCAATAAATTGCTATGCTTTGACAAATGATTTACTCGGCCATCCTTTAAGGGAGTGGTCTAATTTTGTGAGTTTTATTTAAGGCTTTTGATAGTTATCGTTCAAGGGAGAACTCTACCTTATATTAAGCAATTTTTATTGGTTTTAGTAGCTTTCCTTCAAGGGAACAGTCTGTGAATGCTTGGAATGACCCATAGAATATATGGTTTTTGCATGTTTGTGATTTTTGATTTTTTTCTGTTGACTGTGAATCATTGAGGGGTTCAGGCTTTGGTTTCCCTTCAAGAGAGGATAATTGGTAAGCTTTTGACCCATACTTGTTCATTATGATATAAAGTCTAAGCCAATTAGAAGCAAACATTCCCTACTTGATTTTATCCATATTGGTTACATGCTGATTTTCCTTTAAGACAAGATCTCTAATATTTAATTCTCACACTTTGAGGTGCTTGTTATAAGTGTACTTGATTCATTCTTGTTAAACACAAATATGGGTAAGTGTGGCTAAATGATGTTTTTCAAGTAGCTCAAGTTGGCCTAAATGTTGTTGATGATACTCGTCTTCAAAAATGATATCATGTAGGGATATATAAAGAAAGATAATTTGGACATCAAAAGGCAAGACAACCTCTATTCTAAAAATAAGAGAGAAAGGGGTAACACCCATATGGGTTTGAATGCTTGTACGATATGCCCATAAGGTGAAGGGGATGTGTAAATTCTAATCTTGACTAGATGGATTAACCATTTTAGTTAGCATGTTGTTAAGAGTTTTGTAAGAGGCTTTGGTCTATCCATTTGTTTGTGGACGGTAAGGTGATGAAAAATTAACTTGATATCGAATGCATCACAAAGACCTTATATTTTATTTTTCTTAAAATATTTACCATTATCGATGATAATTTTATATGGAAACCAAAATGAAAGATGATGTTATGGTTAATAAAGTTGATGATCTTTTTGGCCTTGGTTGAAATGAGAAGAACAACTTCTACGCATTTGGTGACATATTCTATCACATTGATGATAGAGTGATGTCACTACAATGAATAGGGGTTAATTTCACTAATAAGGTGGTGATGTGCTTCTTGGATTAGAGTAAGAGGGTGCAGATAACATCTGGCAGGTGAGATAAGCCATTATATCAACAAACTTATTTGTAGATCATGGAATGGTTTGTATATGGTAGTGTTCAAATGATGCTAAGAGTACATCGATTAGTTACTTATACCCTTGAAAAACATCATTATTAGATTGATAAAATCCATTGATTTGGTTGACCATGAGTTAGAAGTCACCAAAAACATTGATCATCTTGACTCCCAAGGTTAAAGTGATTTAGAGACCTATCACTAGGGCTTCATACTCATTTATGTTATTGGTACAATTGAATTCAATTTTGAAGGATAAATGAATAAGTTCAACATTGAGGGGAATAAAGATGATACTAGCTCCCCCACCAGATTGACATTTTGATCTATCAAAGAACATGCTCATTTGATAGGAGATCTCCTTATGAGAAAGGGTGGCAATTGACTCATCAAGAAACTCAAGGGAGGATGGTTGGTTATCTACTAAGGGTGATTTATCTAATTATTTAGTGATAACTTTCCCTTTTATTGACTTATGTTGGAGGAAATCAAGGTCAAACTTAGCTAATAGCATAAGCCATTTAGCCATACACTAGTTTTGGTGTGGCTTGGAGTGCATATACTTGAGTGGGTTAGTATTAGTTATGATATAGGTATTTTAGTTGAGAAGATAATGGTGAAGTTTGGTGGCCAAAAATAACAAGGCAAAGTAAATCTTCTTGATATGGGTGTACTAATTTTTGTACTCTATAAGTGTATGACTTATGTAGTAGACAACTTACTCTTTATGCTGCTCATCTTGATGTACCAGCATTGCTCCTAAGGAGTGGTTAATGGAAGAAATATAAAGGTAAAAAGGTTGATCTTCTTTGGGAGGAATGAGGATGGGTGGAGACAAAATGTATTCTTTAAGTGAATCAAAGGCCCTTTGATAGTCTTTGTTCTACTTTAAAGATACATCCTTTTTTAGGAGGTGGTGGAAAGGTTGGCATTAATTAGAGAGCTGAGAGATAAAGTGATGAATGAATTGGAGCTTCCCTTACAAGATGTAGAGTTTCTTTAGGTTGGTGGGAGGAGGCATGTCAAGGATTGATTTGATTTTGATAGGATCGACTTCAATTTATCAAAGGGAGATGATAAAGCTAAGGATATTTCCTAACAAGACCCCAAAAATACACTTGTTAGGGTTAAGGCAAACATGGTAATGGATGAGGCATTTGAAGATAATCTTAAGAATAGCCAAATGATCTTGATGACATTTGGATTTCCCAAGAAGGTCATTAACATAGTCTTCTATGATTTTGTGAATAATGTCATGGAAGATGTAGGTCATAGCATACTGGTAGGTTACACCAGCATTCTTCAGACCAAAAGGCATGACCCTATAGTAAAAAGTTCCCTAGGGATGATAAAGGTAGTTTTGTGTTGATTTTTAGGGGAAATTAAGATCTGATTGTAACCTAAGAACCCATCCATAAGAGATAACATCTCATGGCTAGTTGTAAGATCAACAAGCTAGTCAATGCTTAGCAAAGTCCTCCTTTGAGAAAGCAAGGTTAAGGTCATAAAAGTCTACATAAATGCAAAGTCCCCCTATTTATTTGGTGACAGGGACAACATTTGAGACCCATTGGGGATAATCAATGGGTTGAATGAAATTTATGTATAGGAGGTGTTAAAGTTCTTCTTTGATGAGAAGGGCTATGCAAGGATGCATGCAATGAAGTTTTTACCTAATTATCTTGGAATCATGATTGGTGAATATATTATGGGTGGAAATAGAAGGGTTGATTCCTAACATATCACTATAAGACCAAACAAATGCTAAGTTACGATCTTGCAGGAAGGAGGGGAAATCTTGAAGCTCCATTAAATTTAATGATTAGTCAATTTTAATAATGCATAGGTTGTCTAGAGTACCCAAGTTGATATCCATGGTGGATTCGTTCAACATGATTGAAGTCTCAGGAGGAAAGGATTTATGGATAGAAAAATATTCTACACTAAGGTAGGCAAGAATAGAATCATCATCCTGACACCAAACAGTATTAATGGTAAGAGAGTCATCTTCTACCATCTCAGGATGAGTCAAAGGAATTATTACGGTCTCCCCATCCTTTTGACAAGTTAAGGGTCCAAGGCTGATCATGTTGATGAAAAAAAGATAGGGGGAATGATGTTAAAATCTCTAGATGCTGATGATGGAGTGTATGGTGAGGATGGGACTTCCTTGTCAATGACGGTAATGGGAGGTGAGTTTATTGGCTCTTTGGGTAGAGTGGAACTAAGACCAAATATTTCAAGAGGATTTTGAGTCTTACATAGAGGCAACATGTGTGGTTCATTCTCTTAATGTCCTAGACTGAATCCTTCCAAGCACACTTATGGAGGTATATCTTGGTGAACTTTGATTTATCTAGATACGATAAATCAAAGGTGAACGGTCAAGGAGAAGAGAATGTCAAGGAGGTAATAAGCTATTGATCAAGTAACCCATAGATAAGATTCATTTGGAGATTGGGAGGCATAAAATAAATAGTGGTTTTGGATTGGGGGCATAAACAAGGCTCTGGTCAAGGTTACTATACTCTTGGGGAGTAGGGAAGGCATCCAAGGCTAAGAGGTGATACTCCCCAAGTGAGAGATGTTGGAATGTGGATTTCAGGGGGTCCTTTGTGGGGATTTGGGTAGAATAAATGAATGAGATAATCAAGGCTTGGTTGGTGAAAAAAGTGGAATCATCATTGGTTGATGAAAACTTGGTAGTGGGAAGGAGGAAAACATCATTCAACTAATATTTCATGTTACATGATGTGAAAGGGATTGGGTCAACTTGTATGGTAACTACTTGACCTTCGTGCTCAAATTTGATGCAACGATGTAGGGTAGATGGTATATAATTCATGGAGTAGATCTAAGGGCACCCAAACATAAAATTATAATATAAACTCACCTTAGACTATGTAGAAGAGCTCAAGAAGTGTATGAGGTCATAAAAAAAATATGGAATATGACAATTCCTAGAATTTTTACCATAGTGTCATTGAAGGAACATATCACTGCTATGGTTTTTAACATAATGTTCTCTAGAAATTTCAGCTAGTCATATGCATGGAGGAGATAATGTTGATGTTAGACCCTCCATAAATAATAACCCTCTTGATGTGGGTTTGGTTGATGTATGTGGTGATGAAGAGAGGGGGATCCAGATCTTGGGGATGAATGGAGGGTATTTCTAAATATTTAAAGGTAACAACGGTGGAAAGCTGGAGGGATATGACAAAGACTACTAGAGGTTGTGGATCTTTTGATTAGACCTTTATGGAATGTAGAGCTTCTATCATTGCCTGATGGTGATGGGGTAAGGTATTGATTAGTTTTTATAAACTCATCTTCACTGGTGTTTGGTGAAGTTTCTCTAAAACTACTCATTGGATTGACTTAGAAGGGTTAGATTGAGAGGTACCTAAGATGGATACCTTGGGTTTGGGAGAATGTGTGGGTGCTTGGGTTTTGTTGAGTGATTAGGTTGTATAAGAAGGGTGTCCATGAAATAGACACCTTTTTCTTCCCCTTATATTTTTATTGGGCTTGTGATTGTATGACCACATAGATGGTATGGACTTGGGCAAGAGTTGGGCTAGAAGACTATTTTGGTTCCTCCTCACTCTTAGATGAGAGAATGAGAGAAAGTAGGTTTGGGGTGGTAGCTTTTGGTTCTTAGAATGGATGTGGGGTTATGGGTAGCTCTTTTGACAATAGTTCATCATCAACACATAGCTAATGGATTAGGACCTGGAGATTGGTTACTATGGGATCTATCTTAGGAAGAAAAGTTTGGTTGGGAAGGTTGTAGGAAAGTTTTGAAAGGTGAGTTTAGGTTGGATGCTAGTTTTGAGATAGAGGGTAGTGTTCAGAGGTATCTGGTTTAGCTAGAGGGTGTGGGTGGTCTTGGGGAAGAGAAGTGTCTGGAGTTACAGAACTCCAACATAGGAAAGTGGGATGGAAGAGAAAGCGATACAAGGAATGAAACAAAGAAACTAATTGTTGAATCCTAATAAGAAATAGATACTTAGATTTATTGTTTATAGTCTAAATAATGTTGAGGTTGGATGAAATATTTGTATAGACTTTAGAGTAATTTTAGTAGAGTGGTAGTACCTTAGCTATTGATTGATGAGTTATAGCAACACTTTTTGATCTTTGTCCTAGTCTTTGGTTCACTAAAAGCTTTCTTAGATTCGCTAAAAGTAAGATAAATACTTACACAAGAAGCTCTAATATCTTACACCAATAATTTCTCCTCCTCTTTCACCTCTCCTTCCTCTCTTAATATAGAGGGAAGGGAAATATGAAATAATAAGTTTAACAAGCTATCTAATTTTAGTATAACATGCATTGATCATGCAAACAATGGATCAAATAACTATCAATAAAAAAATTAAGATGGAGTTTGGGTTAAAGTTAACTCTTGAGGTGGTTAAGGGAAAACTATCATCGATTAGGGTTAACCATTGATGAGTAAGGGTCAACCATCGATAGTTAGAATCATAGTCAAAATTAGCTAAATGAATTTATTTCTACTAATGACTAGTGGGGTAAATGGTTAGGAAATGGTACTAAGGGGATTAAGGGGTGATCTAAGGGTCAATGCAACATATGAAACCATAGTGTATGATTTTCTAGTGCCTACACACTTCTCCAATTTTGTAGTTCCCTAATTGGACAAAACCATAGCATGTTTATGTTGATGCCTCTAGAATAGTCATTGGTACAGTCCTTACACAACCAAGTGAAGGTCACCTTGTTTACCCTATCTATTTTTCTAGTAAGAAACTTACTCTAACTTAGAGGAATTACACCACCATGGAGAGTGAAACACTTTTAATGGTTTATGTTCTAAATTTTTTTTGATAATATATTTTGGCCACTCCTTTTGTATTTTACACAGACCACGAAGCCTCTATGTTGCATGGCCACATCTACCAAAAGATAGTGTTATTTCAAGAATTTTAATTCTCTATCATGGTTAAACTAGGAAAAACTAATTATGGTCTTGACCATCTTTCTTGAATTGATTGCAAAGAACCACCACACACCATTTATTGAGGATAACCTACCTGATGTTTAATTTTTTTGTGTTTTTCATGTTCTTAAAGAGTTGGAAGATTTTGCATATTTCTTAACTACTCGCTCAATGTTCAATTGTATAAATCCATAGGCTAAGAAATAACTCATAGTTTGCAACACACATTTTCATCTCATTGGAGGGGACCTCTATAATCTTAGCCAAGATGAAGTTATTTAATGTTGTGTCATGAAACATGAATGCTCTGAATTACTCCAAGAAGTTCACAAAGGAATTACAGGTAGATACTATACAAGGGAGACTAATATACATAAGATAATGTTGGTCAGATTATGGTGGCCTACCCTTTTTCAAGATGCTAAAATACATGTTAGGAAATGTGATATTTGTCAACATGTCAAAAAACCAAATCATTGGGATGTCATGTCATTATGTCCCATTCTATCTCAAGAACCATTTGAAAATTGGGCCATTGATTTTGTCATCCCCATCAATCTAGTTGGATGATGTATAAGTTATTGTTATATCATTATAGTGACTAATTATCTCATGCACTGGGCTAAGGCCATGCCAATAAGGGATTGTACTACTGTGCACTTCATATGGGAACATATCATAACCTATTTTGGCTACCCATTAAGTTTTACTAGTGATCGTGGTGCACATTTCCTAAATGAAACTATCCACATCCTATTTGCCGAGTTCATGATTTACCATCATAAAACAACATCATATTATCCCCAAGCCAATGGCACTATTGAGACATTCAATAAAATCATAGGTAAAACACATATAAAGATTTGTAATATTGGCCATATAGACTAGGATAATAGAGTGTCTATAGTACTTCAGGCTTTGGAACATCTTATAACTACCTGAATAAGAACACATTGCTCAATATGGTGTATGGCATAAAATTAGTTCTACCAACTGAATTCTTGGTACCATCTATTAGTTTTTCACACATTGGACAATTGGATGAAGAGTCATCATTAAAATCACATTTGGATGCTTTGTTGCAATTGGATGAAGCATGCTTCCTTGCTCATTGGAGTCAAGATGTTGAGAAATGCAAACAAAAGGCATGGCATGATTGACATATCAATCATAAGACATTTACCCCTATAAGGAAAGTATTGCTCTTCAACTCCAAGTTCACACACCATTCTAGGAAACTTTCTATTCACTGGGATGGTCCTTTTATCATTCACAACATTTGACCTACTAACACTTATCATTTAAAAAGATGGGATGGCCAATTTCTTCCTGGAAATTATAATGGTAGTTGGCTACGACTATACTTCTCTACTTAAAAGTCTAGTTTTTATAATAATAAGGCTTATGCCATTAGTTTAGGATTTATTATTTTCAATAAAAACACTACCTTAGTTACGTAAAATGTTTCTTTTATAAAGGTTTATTTATTTTTATACTTGTAATTTTGTGGAGGACCATGACACACTTTTTGTGTGGGGTAAGAGGTAGTACATGTATTCATGTTAAGGATGTGTGCACAACTTAAAGCACATAATTTAAACAACCCTAGAATAAGAGATTCCCACTAAATAGTTTGAAAATTTAAAAAAGTTCAACAATTGTCTTCCACTCCAAAGAAAAGCATGAGACAAGACATGTGTTTAATATGAAAAGAGGTGTAGTTGCGATAAGTGTGCCAACATCATGACAAGAAAATACCATTAAATATACTTATGGTGAGAAGTGATAGTCAAAGAATGGTGGCTATTATAAATGCATTAATGATGAGAAGTGATGGTTGAAAAAAAGGGGGGTAGCTAATGAAATTTACCCCCCTCAAACCTATAAAAGGACTTGAGAGCTCATTTTACCTTTTACCTTTTCTTTCACTTGAGTTCTATAAATCCAAAGAGTGAACTAAATCTAGGTGATTCTAGAGCAAGTACAAATTCAGAGCATCAAAATCCCATAAATAGATATTGAGAGGAACTTTAACTAAGTAATAAAGCACAAAGCTAACCTTGAAACATGACTTACGATAGAGAGAATTGGTAGTTTTAGGTTGTAGAGGTAGACATACATAATTAAAGGGAAATGAAGTAGGAAAAGCTAAATATTTACACCATAATCATGTATTCTTTTGGGAACATTAGATGACCATGCCTCAACCTTCAAGCTCCATACAAGGTGATGCAACCTAATAAAAAGGCCTTAATAAATGATCTATTACCAACCATACTAGGAGAGGAAGTATGACTTGGGGGAAAAGAATATTAATCAGAGAATAAACAAATAAAGAACAATCATAGTGCATGAAAGGTGAATAATCTAATATGGTGCACCAAATAAAGAAGGCACATGCACCTCCACCCCCATAATTGATTATAGAAGAGATGTAGTAACTAGATATGGTATTATGGATGGAAAATTGGGTATTAAAAGTAACCTCTTGTATTATATTTGATTAAAACCACTATCAACAAGGGAATGAGGTTGAGTTGTAAAATGACTACCGAGTCAAGCACTAGAACACCAAAAATAAATTGGTGTATGACCTCAAAATTTTTAATGTCTTAGATGTTTTAGGGCTATTTTAGTTGTTCAAAATTCCATACTTTTAAAAACCTATGGAGGCAATTAAGTTTCTACTTTTGCATGTCCATGAGGACTACATCTACTTTAATGGGCACAACATGAAGATTACACCTAAGAGAATAAACAAGGGGTCAAGACTACAATGCTTTGGCATGGACATGGAGCTTGACTTAGAAGACTTAGATGAAATAGGGAAAATAACAATGACATTCATGTACCAAAATTAGGGCCATGCCATTCACATCAAAAACCTACAAGATCCTGCCCTTTGGGTAACTGTGCACATAATCATGACCAAGATCAGTGGTACTGATCATTGGAAAGAGGTGGATATGGCTCACCTCTACATTGCTCACTAGGTGATTAAGGGCCTAAAATATAATTAGACAATGTATTTTTTCGAAAAGATCATATAATATGCTGAGAAGACCTATTGGATATAAGGCCATAGGTTTCCATGGGGGGTAATTTTTTTGCTAATGGTATTTAATGAGATTAGTATACCAGACTACACCTCGGGTAAACTGAAGTGGGCATACCCACCCTAACACAAGTTACCCACTAAATGATACAAGGTGTTCACATTTCCTAGACATATCACCCCTACATAAAATAATAAGATGAAGTTGTGGTATGACGATATGAAGGAGGCCTTTGGGAATGAATGGTGCATTCCTAAAGATTAACCCATCCAAGTTGGTGAGCAAACTTAGTTTTCCATAAAAGAACATTTCTATTTTGCATCCATCAATATGGTCCCTTTTGGAGGAATTTCTACTTGGTTGAAGTTATCTTATGCCTTCATAATGTGGTACTTAGTCTATTCAGTGAATCACATTTTTCATGCATAGCCTCTCACCCTAGAAGTGGACTAAATTGACTTGGAGATTCACACTCTCTGAAAGATGTATGCATATCCTAGTAATAAGGCCTACAAAGAGAATTATGAGACTAATCAGACCAAAATCAAGGTCAAGTAGATCATGGTTAAGGGATAAGTGCACAATCTATTTTACATGTTGTGGCTCAAGAAGAAAAATTTAAAAGGCACGAAGCATGCAAGGGAAAAACTTCTACCTGTACCACAACTTGTGAAGAATAAGTGGGATAAGCATGATGCTAACACAAATTCATGGTAGGATCCTCCAAAATGATAGAGGACTACCTAGGTGCCATCACCTAGAGCTTCACATCCATGAGCTTCATCAATAGCTTTACCTCCATGGGCTTCTCTATCTAGAGCTTAACCCACATGGGATTATCCACCAATGACTTCACCTTTAAGAAATTCTCCACCAAAGGAATTGCTACCAAGACTTTCACCATCAGGGGCTATTCTGCAAAGTATAATAGAGAAATAACCTAAGGGTTCAACACCATTACCTTGTTTAAAACTAGTGTAGGAAGAACCTGAAATCCATAAGGAAGAAATAGAGGAATCTAAATTTGAAAAGACACTATCCATGGCACAATAGGAGGATACCACCTTTGACGATACACAATTGGACATTAGGGGTCCATTTGGAAATGAGGGGGATGGTTTTGATACTTAGCAAATAAGTAGAATGGCCATCGGTAGCACTTCTTTAGCTATAGATACATAGGTTGAAATCCTTGAACACAACCCCAACAAAGGAAAGGAGCATGTCATTTCTGAAGAACAAACACCTTTAATTGATGCATCTATCAAATCATATGATCAATATCAAATATGCATCCCAAATAGGATGCTCTATTTATGGCCTCATTTCCTTCCCCAGGATGCAATTATTGATACAAGGAAACAAATATCCTTTCTTTTGGACATCTACAATGAACAATGCCATTTTGATATTACTCTAGATAACCTCCTATTAGATTTTCAAACACTAGCATTATCAAATCCACTATGGGTTGATCCCTAGAAAATATCCCTTCTACAAGCTAGCACCACATTTTTGAAAATGGATTTTGAATTCGTGCACCAAAATATACCGTTAGATTTTAACGTACATGATGTAGAAAAGAAACATGGATAGGTAGTGACAATGCATGAGAAATAAGTTACTTATCAAAAGGCACTCAAAGAAGAAATGGATGAGTTAAAATAACAAATGAAGGAAGCCATAGAGGCCAAAGTAAAAACTTTGAATTTATATAAATATATTTTAGGCCAAGAATCAACATTGGAAAATGGAATACCTCTAGATGGAAAAGTTGTGGATAAATTAAAGACCTTAGTAAATATCCTATTGAAATGTTGAAAAGAAAAACCCATACCAAGAAATAAAGAATTATGGGAGGTTGAGTAGTTTACCAAGGCTATGGAAGTCTATAAGTTCACCCTCAAAAGAATTGGGGAAGTGATCCCCATCTTGGATAGGATTTTTGAAAAACTGGTGCATCCTAGTAAAATTTTGGAATCTTGGCTCAACATAGAGGAGTCTTAAAGGCATTAGTTAGTGGATGTTTCCCTCCTAATAAAATATCACATCAAGCATGCAAAGGCATTTAAATATGTTGAATCTATGGAGGAAATAATAAATGTAGATCAACAACAACTTAACACCAATTTTACACATATTCAAGGATAGGTTATCATTGAGGTTGCTACACTTGAAGAAGTTTAGAAAGATGTTGGCACATCCCTCAACCAATTGGTTAATAATTCCAATGAATTTCCTAACCACCCTAAGGATATGAAGAAATCAAATGTGGCCATTGAAGAGATAATGTCCCAGTTGATCGATACTTTATCACATTAGGATAATGTCAAGAAGTAGATTGAACAAATAGGGATAGATTTTTTGGCTAAGGCCAAAATTGAGACATAGTCTAGGATGAACTAAGAGCATAGTGTGGGGTGATGTTGAACCCCAAATTTTGACTAAGTGTTTTGGATTTTTAGTGCAAAATTGATAAAATATGAGAGGAGCATGATGCAAGAAGACCATGGCATGGAACTAGAATGGCACAAGAAGACCATGGTGTGTAAAAAATGAGTCACGAGAGGACAAGGGCATGAAAGTTATCAGCATGAGAAAACCTAATCAAAGATGAAACATAACTATGAAGAACCTGAGAGTATATGACTTGGAGTAATAATGAAAGACTTGGGGAGCACATAAGAAGCAAGATATGGTTGAGGATAAATTCCCAAGGACCATATAGACTTTAACCCTCATGATTTTCACAATAGCCTATGAAGAGGAGGACATTTGGTAGCAAGGATCTAGCATCAAACAAAAATATAGGGGGTACAAAAGCCCATGTCCTTAGGAGAGAATAATTGAAAGACTGCCATGAATCTCAATCTACTAAGAGTTTATTTTCCAATCACCCATGTTGTCATTTATTATGTAACTACATGGTTAGGAAAAAATAAGTATAAATACCCCTATGTGGAATCATGTAAGGTGACTGATTATAGATTGAATATTAGGACTATATAATGTAGACTTGTAGATATTAAAATAAGTTTAGGCATTGTGTGTTTATGTTGAATTGATATTTGAGTATGAACAATGGATTGGATTGACTAATTATATTGCTTATCTCTCATAATGGGAATTAGAGAACATGCATTATGAATTGACAATTCCTTGAACTTAATGGCATTTGTGTTTGTATTCTTGGTGGTTGTGATTAATGAGTCAAGGTCTATAGTAATGTATTAATTTTTTTTGTGTAATTACTAATTAGATATATATGTATAAACTAAAGTATATGACTAGTGTGTTACTGAGCAATATAACCCACAAGAATTTGTCTCTTGCTACATGCTTCTAGTGAGCATGCAATACCATAGTCTTGTGTGAAGGGCCAACACACAATTTTATTGGGGATACACACTAACACCCAGAGAAAACATGATTAAGAGAATAGAAACCCAATAATGAGGCCAACTATGGAGTTTGATCTTTGACTGAAATACGAGATGTGCCAAAAAATCATGTCTTTTGGTGTGATATAATTTTTAACATATAATTTGCTTTTTCTTATTATATGAATTTTAACTCATTTGATTTTTTAATTTTCCTTCTCCATACGGATTCAAAAAACCAATAATGGGTGATAAAGATGACTATCAAAAGAGAGTTTACACTTAGGTTCTAGAGAGGAGAACCTAGACAACATGGTGCCTAAAGACTCTTAGAATTGCAACTTAGAAAAGAGTGCAATCTCAAAACTAACCTTGGTGAGCACAAAAACAAAAGTAAAAAATGGGGAAATCATGCAAGTGAGCATAGAATGATTGGGTTGACCCAATCACAAAAAATGTGTAAAGGAATATTGTATGATGATAGGTAGGTTGAGACATCATCATAAGAAAGGTTAAAATGTGTATGAAGGCATGTTGATAGACTATTATGATGTTACCACAAGAGAATATAACTAACTTTAAGTAAGGAAAACACTACTCTTGACTATTGCCTTATTTTTATAAGAAGACACCTTGCTAGGGTTGGGAGTAAAAATAATCTATGTAATGAAATGAACAATGACGGGTATTTTTAAGGAGGTTTGGTTGATTCTTTAAGTGCTATCATGAAACTCACAAATTTAAAAACTAAGAGCTATAGAAATGACAAAATACTTAAGGACCAAGTATAGGTATTAGGGATAATGTGAAAAAAACTAAGAGGTGTATAGATAAATAAAGTCTAATATGTAATGTAAAAGATTCAAATTAGAACCTATAAGAAAGTGTTAGCTCAAAATAATACAAATTAACTATAAGTATGTAAGTATTATGTAGTATGAAACCATGGTGGCAATGCCATTAGAGAAGCCATCCAAACCTAGAAGAGGTATAATACAAGTAGTGATAGAAGGAATCAACTAGAGGAGGGAAGCACAAAATGATACCAAAGAGCCACAAGGAAATAAAGGTCAACTAAAAGATACTATAAAATTCTTTTATTGTGAGTTTGATTCTAAGAGTTGTTTACTTATCCATCATTATTTTTTTTATCCTCTACCTCAACTAATTTTACTTCTTCCTCTTAAGGATCTTATTCTACATCTAGAGTTTATGTGTTGCCTCCTAGAAAAATATTCTGCCTTCAATGCACATTGACAAGGTTCTTCCTTAGCTCTCAGGTTAAGCAAACTAATCTCATCTTGAAAATCAATACACAACCCATTCACATATCTAGCCACCTTCTCTGGGTCATCTTCTACATGTTTGACTCTTATAGTGAGCTTATACAACTCCTTAGTATATTATTTAATGCACATCTTATTTTTCCTTAGGTTATACAATTTCCTAAATAAAATTATCTAATAGTATGAAGGTAAGAATCTAGCCTTCAATTTCATCACCATTCTATCCCATACTTGATTATATCCTTAACTTTCCTCTTTCTCTTAGTCTATACGTGATCCTGCCATAAAGATGTATAGCCTTTGAAATTTATGTAGGAAAAAATTATTTTATTGGGTTCCTCCATTAACTCAATTAGAGTGTTTATCCATCTCTGTGAGCCAATCTATAAGTTCTTCAGGTTTCAAACCTCCATTGTAACAAGGTGTATCTAGCTTTTGATTGCTACCAAACTTTGAGACAACTTTGAGAAATATGGCCTCAGCTTTATTCTCCATATATTCCTCTTCAAACTATGGAACTCCCAATTCTTTATCAACACTCACATCTTCAAAATAAGTTCCTCTTTTTTGTGATGTCTCTATTGCATCCAATCTTACTTGGATTCCTCTCATCATCTTTTTTAAATTTGCAATTATAGGTGCTTCTGCTCTTACACCTCTTCTAATGGGATTACTTATGTGTACCATCACTTCTCCTAATTTTAAGATTCTCTTTTACAACTTGATAATGAGTCAACTAGAGTCTTGATAACATAACCAAGCAAGGGAAAACAACCTCACTCTGATACCAATTTGGCATAGGCATGAGGTACAAGGAGGAAAATAAATGGCTGCCTCACTCCTCGATAATGATTCTCTCACTCTTTAAGTCTCAGAGACACTAACACAAGACATACACAAAGACAGAGACTCTTTTTATTGAATTTGAAATAAAATTACATTCAAAGACATATATTGGGATCACGATGTTCATATCACACTTGCAAGCCTAAATCTTTGCATTCTACTTTGAGATCTCCCTTTTTCCTTCTATTCAGTAAAATTTCAAATATCTATCTTCTAAATATTCACTTATCTCTCTACCTCTTTCTTTTGAGACAAATCCCCTTTAATTATTGGCCTAATATTTTTTCCTTTCCCGCTCATCAAAATTCTTGAGTTCTCTCTCAAATGATTCAGGATTCCCATGGGATTTATTATAACAGTCTCATGGCCATAACAAACAGAAATCTCTCATCAATATCTTTCCAATGAAACCCAAAATTCCCCATTTGGAACTTTATCATAAAAACTATGGTTGTCTAAATTTTCTTGACATTCGAATTGAACAATGTCTCTGTACATACCTGCAAATACACAAAGTTATTAAATTTAGAAAATACATATCAAGCACCTATTTCTTTTAATATGCTCTCCATGCTCTATGGATTTGTGGATGTATAAAAGCCACTTCCTCTGTAATGACTTGGATTGAGATCTTCGTGAACAAGACATGACTATGACACATGTCACTTCCATATACTCATGAACTTTGTGAATAATTGTGAAATCTATGGGGATTTATTGAGGTTGATCACTCTAAGTTGATTTCAACTGTGGAATCTTTCTTCTTTCACATAATCATAATTTATGTGGTCACTACGAACTCCATGAGTTGATATTGAGAGTATCAAAATCCATGATCCCATTTTGTGGGCTCCATAAACTCTATTATGTACTCAAAATTAGATAATTTCATGGATTCATATTTCATGCACAAACTTCAATAATTCTATGGAGCTTTCTTGAGGTTATGGATTTTGTACATTTTATGGGGTGTTCTTGAGGCTAAAAGTTTCTTGATAATGTGACTTCATGGACTCTATGGACTCCAAGACTCTGAAGTTGTAGATCCATGAAACTATGTGAACCACTTAATAAATCATGGGCTCCATAATGAAGTCCATGGGGCCCTAGAATTCCTCATAAATACAAACACTTAATGAATTTGTGGCCTATGTTATATTGTGGACTTAGAGGCCTAGGAAAAAATTGAAATGTGGATGTTGCAACATTACAACTTAGAGTTGCAGGGAGAAATGTAACCTAGAATCTGATTAATGTGATCTTTGAAATCCTAGAATGTGACTTGAGACCCCTTATAAAAAATTACATAAAATTTATACTATTTTTGGGTGATGCAAGATTCCTTATTCACTTTGGATGCTCTTACATTGGCTTTGGTCAAATTTTTAAACTCATTATGTAACTTGGGCCACAATATAATCCTTATTTTCCACACCCATAATTTGATTAGTAAAACTCATTAATAGGGAAAATTAGTCTTGACATCTTAGTGCTTGAAGGAAAAATCAACACTAAAGCATTAAACCACTATATTCAAAAACTTGAGGCATACTTATTGGTCTTTTATTTCATCAATGCCCTTTTTTGACTTCCACCTTGCTAAGATTCTTCACTCTTGTATGTCCTCTAGATTATCTTATTTTATTTTAAAACTGTCATGTATTCTTCTCATCTTAACTTATAATTTTGACCTCTTTAAATTGAGTGCACTAGTGTTCCCCTTCCCATTTTTAAGTCTGAATCATTGGAAGTCAACATACGTGTTCATTGTGTTTAATTTGAATTCAACTATCATCTATAAGTAGACAACCATTATAGTTGATTTAAATACATAATCTAACAATTATTTATATAAAATATATTCAACACTCATAGGTATTTTAGAAGAGACCAAATAATCATTAAAGTATTTCTTACTGTTGAAGCTAATATACCTTGTGGAGTACTTTTGGAGTATGATTAGGTTTTGCATGTCATTCTAGAATGATTTATATTTATGCACATTATTATTTTTGATATAATTTCTTAGAGTGGTTTCCATTTATTGGGATTTGACAAATACCAAAATGGTTTTAAATAGACCTTTTAAACTCACTTTATTCTTTTTAAACTTCAAATATCGTAATTATTAGAAATTAAGAAGAAAAAGATCTGTTTTACACATTTACTGAAACTAAGAATTTATAGTAAGAATGTTAAGTCAAAATTTTAAAAATAAATAAATCAAACCCTATATAAATGACCTACTTTTAAATTAAAAAAATATCAATTAGAAATTATTATTATTATTATTTTAAACATGTAGTAATTTAATTGAAAAAATATGTATTATTTAAATTACATTTAAATGTAATCCATTTTTAAAAAATAGACAACCTTTAAAAACCTTTCATTTTCTTATTTTTGTTTAGATTATAAAGAAAGGTTGTTAGAAGATGCTAGCCATGCATGTAACTTCAAATGTAACCATATAGAATTCATCCACATTACAAAAAAGATGTATAATTTTTTGATAAGAAGTCCCCATATGATTAAATGTTTTTAGAAGATTGGTTAAATTTGATTGTTGTATGTATTTCTTCATCCCTTTTTTGTTTTTAAGCTTTTTAACTACTTTAAAAAAATTCAAATAGCAATGAGAAAGAGAGATTTTATTTTAAGACCATGAAATATGTTAAAAAAATAATGATATATTTAAAAGATTTTAATAAAATATAATTAATTATTATTATTTTAATATTTATTTTTTTTAAAATGAAAAAGGTCTTAATTATTAAATAATAATGTTGAAAAGGGTCGTAACATTTAAAAGGCAATGTTAAATGAACTTTAATATACTGTAATAATGTTCATTCATAGTTAATAGTTTGTGATATTGTTGAATCATTTTGTGAGGACTCTAATTTTTAATGGAAAATAATAATTTAAAAAAAATTAGATGTGAAGGAGAGATGGCCGATGCTAACCATGGGAATTTAACCTATAGAGGGGGTTTCCACCTCACCCCCCCACCTCCATTGTCTTTGCTGCTTCTATCATATATTAGGGAAGGAGATGGTCAACGAGAGTGAGGAGAGGAGCTCATCCAATTTTGAGACCTATGGCTGTGAGAGTAGTGGCATCTCCCCCCATGCCCATGACCCCATGAGGGAAGTGGTCAGGAGGGGGATCAGTAGGCTCACGACTAACTGTACAAGGAACATTCCCCCAATGGTCCAGGAGGAGAGATGGTGAAACTAGACTTTATCGATTTGAATATGTATCTAAAGGGTAACATTAACAATCGCAATAACTTATTAGTTACAAAATACAATCCCCATAAGAGTTTTTGGGGATGTGACTTTTCCACCCATTTTTTTTGTATGATTAATGTTATACTATATTTTTTCTTAAATTAATAGAAGTACATTTTTTAATCAAAAAAATTAGATTTAATACTATTAAAGACATACAATTCAAACCCACTAAAATCCAAGTCCAATCACAATAAAGAGTACCATCAAATGTCAATAGTAATGTTGCTTTTATGCTTAAAGAGATAGAGCCCTCTATATAACTCGAGGATCTTTTCAACGCTCTCTTTATAGGGTTGAAGGATATGGCAAATTTGAATGTAACATTTTTATGTTATTCAATGTAGCTATTAGAAGGTGAAGAGTTATTTGTGAAAGATCAACTATTTCAACTTCTATAATAGATTTTTAACATTTGTGTCTTTAATATTATATATACAAATAATTGATATAGATAGTATAATATATAACTATATATAATTAATGAAAGATACATAATTATATATCTCCATCAGGAATATGTTATATTTGTAAGATATAAATTGATAATTTTTTTTTTTTTTTGACTTTTACAACATACTCATGTTATTTAAAATTTTTGAATTATTTTTTAATATGATTTTTAACACAAATAAATTTTAACAATCTTAAAATCTAAATCATTTTAATATTAATTTTTTTTGTAAAACATGTTTATTTCAATGAACTTTATTACAAATGACAATCATTGAATGTGTAAGCCATAAGATACGTGCCGCCTAATGGGGGAGTGCTCCATGCACTGTGAGCAACATGCCCCATGATGGGCTACCCCAAGGGCTACCACTACCACCTCCTAAGAGGTACAAAATTTGGTCATGTAGTTGTGGTCACTTCTACCCTCACTTTCACCAAGGGTGATGGAGTTCACTGCCACCACATGGTAAATATGATACAATTCCCTCTTAGAGGGGTTCTCCTACTGAAAATATTATTCAAAGTTAATGCTTTGATGGTTAGTCGATTGATATCACCCTAGACCCCTTAGATCATTGGATGGAATCTAATATTCTTATTTCACTCTTTTTTTTTGGACTAATATACCACTCAAAGATGATCCCCTACCTCCTCCCTAGGTATTGTGGCTTGTGCTTAAGTTCTCTTATTGATGTAATATAAGTTTGCTTGTCATGTTTTGGCTGGGCTTGTTTTTTCTTCCTTATTTTTGATGTCCCATCAATTTTATTATTTTTATATAAAAAAATTATCTTAAAATACTCTAATAATAACAAATTTTATTACTAAAGAAATAATAAATTGCTAACCCAAAAACCTTAGAACTTAAATCTTAACCTCTCTTATAAGAAGATATTTGCCAATGTTGATTCCATATTTATAAATCCATGAAAACTTTATATAAGTATATTCACAATTATATAACTCTTTGAAATATTTAAAAAGAGAATTTTGGATTGTAAAATAAAATTATTTTTATAATTATAAATGAAATATAATTATTTTTAAATTTAATTTTTGTTTTTAATTATATATTTTAGATCAATATCCATATCCATAATAAAAATAAGACATTTAAAAAAACTTTAAATTTAATTTAAAAAAAATCAAATATTTAAAAATAATATATAAAAATATTAAAAAATATTAAAGAACATATAAATACCTCCCCAACTACCCTTAAAAAATAAAAAAACAAAAACATTCTCAAAAAAAAAAAGATAGATTAAATCTAATCGTACATGTTGAATCTAAGTATAGTCATATAGATATAAAATAAAATATATTCAATTTTATTTAGCAATATATATAACTTTGGTCATATATACAGATAAAATAAAACATAGATTGAACATATAAAAAATAAAATCTCTAAAAATACTAAATTTAATCACACATTAAATCTAATTGGAGTCATATAGATATAAAATAAAATACATTCAATTTTTACATTTTAGAAACCCTGGGATACAAGCTAAAAATAAATAAAAACAATGTGTGCATATACAAGTTGGTTAATAAATGGATGTAAAATTTATAAATCTTAGAAATTATTGAAAACTTGGAAAATTTGGTATGTTGAGATTGATAAGGCTAGGTTAGAACCAAAAGATCCAAGAAATCTATGAAAAGACTAGGGAAAATTGGTAAGGTGAAATGCCAAGGCTACTTACGATAAAAAAACCTAAGAATGCATCTAATGTAAGATAAATGACAACCCAAATCAAATAAAAGACACAAATAACTATCAAATGCTAATAAAAATGTCAATGCAATAGAAACCAAACTCAAACAAAGATGTGAAAAAGTAAAAATAAAAATAATTGGCTCACAAAAAAGTCAAAACATTAAAGCATGAAAGGATAACAGGGGGCCAAATGGTTTGTAAAAAAAGAGAATAGAAAACTCAAGGTCCCAAACATAACTAAGAGAAATCTTAGAAAGATAAGACAATGTCTAAAAGAGCATCTTGCAACAACTCAAAGATGCAATTTCTATTTTAAGGATGGAAAATCTAAAATTGTCATAATGTTGATGTGTCTGAAAGCATTTGAAGAATAATAAGTAAATAAGATAGGGGAGATTTAGAAACAAACTTGCTTGTCAAGGGGGAAATTGGATAGAGGTAAAAGAGGATGTCACCAAGGTAAAGACATGGTCTTTATTAGAAGTAAGGCACTCAAATCAAGTTGGTGAAACTAAAAGTTTTCAACATCAATGGCCCTACAGAGCCTTACCTAACAAACATAAACTTAAGCTAACTAGTGAAGTATACATATCATTCTTTGAAGGCTAGCATGCATGAAAATAAAAGTATCCTAACTTCCCACAACATGTTCCACACTCCTTAGGACCTCTTATAGAGCTATCAGTCTAATGTGAAGATTAGGTACTTGTGTGAGAAAGTAGGTGGAATTATATATATATATATATATATATATATATATATATATATATATATATATATATATATATTGATGTAATGAAACCTCCTACCCTAGTCTAATATCCTATCGTACCTCAATGGACCTCAACTCTATCATGAGGTAAACTGTGGAGTTTGATCTTCGACTAAAATAAGAGATGCGCTAAAAAAATCATGTCTTTTGACTTGATCTAATTTTTAAGATATAATTTTCTTTCTAACATTGATTTTTCTTATGATATGACTTTAAACTCATTTGATTTTTTTAATTTTCCTTCTCCATATAGATTCAAAAAACCAAAAGCACGTGCTAAAGATGACTATCACAAGAGAGTTTACACTTAGGCACTAGAGAGGAGAACCTAGATGCTATAAAATTCTTTTATTGTGACTTTGATTCTAAGAGTTGCTTACTTATCCATCATGATTTTTTTGTCCTATACCTCTATTAATTTTCATTCTTCTTCTTAAGGATATTCTTCTACCTCTAGAATTTATGTGTTGCCTCCTAGAAAAAAATCTTCTGCCTTCAATGCACATTGATAGGGTTCTTCTATAGCTCTCAGGTTAAGTAAACTGATCTCATCTTGAACATCAATAGTCAACCCATTAACACATTTGGTCACCTTCTCTAGGTCATCTTCTATGTGTCTGACTCTTATAGTGAGATTATAAAACTCCTTAGTATATTGTTTAATGTGCATCTTATTTTTCCTTAGGTTATATAATTTACTAAACAAACTTATCTGCTAATCTGAAGGTAAGAGTTTATCCTTCAATTTCATCACCATTGTATCCCATAATTAATTATATCCTTACCTTTCCTTTTTCTCTTATTTTGTACATTATCCCACCATAAATATGCATAGCCTTTTAAATTTATGAAAGAAAAATTTACTTTATTGGGTTCCTCCATGAAACCAATCAAAGTATTTATCCATCTCTTTGAGCCAATCTATATGTTCTTTAGCGTTCAAACCTCCATTGTAACAAGGTTTATCTAACTTTTTCTTGCTACCAAACTTTGAAATAACTCTGAAAAATATGCCCTCAACTTTATTCTCCATATATTCTTCTTCAAACTATTGAACTCCCAATTCTTTATCAACACTCACATCTTCAACATAAGTTCCTCTTATTTGTGATGTCTCCATTGCATCCAATATTACTTGGATTCCTCTCATTATCTTTGCTAATTTTAAAATTCTATGATCTTCTACTCTTACACCTCTTCTAATGGGATTACCTAGTACTTCTCCTAATTTCAATATTCTCTTTCAAAACTTGATAATGATTCAATTGGAATATTGATAACACAACCAAGCAAGGGAAATAAACCTCATTCTGATACCAATTTGGCATAGGCATGAGGTACAAGGGGGAAAATAAATGGATACCTCACTCCTTAATAGTGATTATCTCACTCTTTAAGTCTTAGAGACATAAAACACAAGACATACATAGAGATAAAGACTCATTTTATTAAATTTGAAATAAAATTACATTCAGAGATAGATATTGGGATCATGGTCTTCACATCACACTTGCAAGACTAAATCTTTGAATTCTACTTTTATATCTCCCTTTTTCCTTCTATTTTGTCAAATGTCAAATCTCTATCTTTCAAATCTTCACGCATCTCTCCATCTCTTTATTTTTAGAGAAATCCCCTTTAATTATTGGCCTAATATTTTTTCCTTTCCCGTTCATCGACCTTCTTGATCTCTCTCTCAAATCATTCATGATTCCCATGGGATTTGTTATAAAAATCTAATGTACACAACAAACTAAAATCTCTCATCAATATCTTTCCAACGAGACCCAAAATGCCTCATTTAGAACTTTATTACAAAAACTATGGTCATTTGAATTTTGTTATGGCATTTAAATTGAATAGTGTCTCTATGCATACCTACAAATCTATAAAGTTATTAAATTAATAAAAAATATATCAAGAACTTATTTATTTTAATATGGTCTCCATGCTCTATGGATCTATGGATGTATAAAATCCACTTCCTCTGTAATGACTTGGACTGAGATCTTCGTGAACAAGACACAATTGTGATACCTATCACTTTTATAGACTCGTAAACTTTGTGAATCATTGTGAACTCTATGGGGCTTTATTGAGCCTGATCACTCCAAGTTGATTTTGACTATGGCATCTTTCCTCTTTCACAGAATCGTAAATTATTTGAAATTTTTGTGGTCACTAAGAACTCCATGAGTTGATATTGAGACTATCAAAATCCATGATCCCATTTTGTGGGATCCATGAACTCTATTATGTATAAAATCTTAGATAATTTCATGTATTCATATTTCATGAACAAAATTCAAGAATTCTATGGAGATTTCCTAAGGCTATCAATTTTATGCATTTCATGGGGTGTTCTCGAGGCTAAAACTTTATTGATAATGTGAATTTATGGAGTCTATGAACTCTAAGAATATGAGGCTGTGGATTTGTGAAACTATGTGAACCACTTAATAACTCATCAGCTCCATAATGAAGTCTGTGGGGCCCTAAATTTACTTATAAATATAAACACTTAATGAAGTTGCATCCTGTGTTATATTGTGAACTTAGAGGCCTAAGAAAAAAATGAAATGTGGATGCTGTAACATTACAACTTAGAGTTGTAGGGAGAAATGTGACCTAGAATGTGATTAATGTTGTCTCTAAAATCCTAGAATGTCACCTGAGACCCTTTATTGAAAATTACACAAAATTCATACTATGTTTTTAGGTGATGCAAGATTCCTTGTTCACTTTGGATACTCTTGTATCAAATTTGGTCAATTTTTTGAACTCATTACGAAACTTGTGCCACCATATAATCCTTATTTTAGACATCCATCATTTTAGTATCAAACCCCACTAATAGGGAAAGTCAATCTTGACATCTCAGTGTTCAAAGGAAAAATCAACACTAAAGCATTAAACCACTATATTCAAAAACTTGAGGCATACTCGTTGGTCAATTGTTTCATAAATGCCCTTTTTTGGCTTTCACCTTGCTAACATTATTACTCTTGTATGTCCTCTAGCTTATATTATTTTAATTTAAAACTATCATGTCTTATTCTCATCTTACCTTGTGCTTTTGACCTCTTTAAATTGAGTGCATTAGTGTTCCACTTCCCATTTTTAAGTCCTAATCATTAGAAGTCAGCATAAGTGTTCATTGTGTTTAATTTTAATTCATATATCATCTATAAGTAGATAAACATTATAGTTAACTTAGACATGTAATCTAAAAATTGAGCACTCATAAGCATAGAAGAGACCAAATAATCATTAAAGTATTTGTTACTGTTGAATCTAATAAACCTTGTGGAAGACTTTTGGAGTATGATCAAGGTTTACATGTCACTAGAATGATTTATATTTATGCATATTATTATTTTTGATATAATTTCTTAGAGTGGTTCCCATTACTTGGGGTTTGACAAATACCAAAACGGTTTTAGTATTCACTTAATTTTATACACAGTTCTTAAATTCACTTTATTTTCTTTAAACTTAAAATATCATAATTATTAAAAGTTAAGAAAAAAATATCTATTTTACACATATGCTGAAACTATAAATTTAGAGTAAGAATGTTAAGTCAAAATATATTTAAAAAAAAACTGAAACCTTGAAACCCTATATAAATACCCTACTTTTAAATTTAAAAAAATATCAACTAAAAATTATTATCATTTTAAATATGTATTATGTTTAATTGAAAAAATATGTATTATTTAAATTACATTTAAATGCAATCCATTTATTTAATATACACAATCTTAATTTTTTTTTCATTTTCTTATTTTTATTTAGATCATAGGAAAAGTTGTTAGGAGATGCTAGCCATGCATGTAACTTCAAATGTAACCATATAAAATCCATCGACATCACCAAAAAAAAATAAATTTTTTTGATAATAAGTCCCCATATTATTACATGTTTTTCAAAGATGGTTAAATTTGATTGCTGTATGTATATTCCTCCATCCCTTTTTTTCTTTTTAAGATTTTAACTGCCCCAAAAAATTCAAATAGAGATGAGAAAGAGAGATTTTTTTAAGACCATGAAAATATATTAAAAAAATAACTATATATTTAAGAGATTCTAATAAAATATTATATATATATATATATATTTATTATTATTATTATGATTATGATATTTCCTTCTTTATAGATGAAAAGGGTCCTAACTTTTAAAAGGTAACGTTGAATGAAACTTTAATATATTGTAATAACATTTATTCATATTTAATATTTTGTGATATTATTGAACCATTTTGTAAGGACTCTAATTTTCAATGAAAAATAATAGTTTAAAAAATTTATATGTGAAGGAAAGATGGATGACATCAACCATGAGAATTTATCTTGCAGAGGGGGTCTCTACCCTACCCCCACCTCCACTGTCTTTGTTGATTCTATCAGATCCTCAAGGAGGAGATGACTGGTGAGAATGAGGAGAGGAGCTCCTCCAAATTTGATACCTCTGACTATGAGAGTGGTAGAGGCTACCCCCATGTCCACAACCACAAGAGGGGAGTGGTGAGGAGGAGGATAAACAAGATCATGGCTAACTATAAAAGGATCATTCCCCCAATAGTCCAAGAGAAATTATAGATGGTGAAGCTATATTTTATATGTTTAACTTTGTATGTGAAGGGTAACATTAGAAATCACAACAAATTATTAGTTACAAAAACATAGTTCCTAGGTGAGTTTTTGAGGGTGTGAATTTTCCACCCCCTTTTTTTATATGATTAATGTTATACTATTTTTTTTTAAACTAATGGAAGTGTGTTTTTCAATCTAAAAAAAATAGATGTAGTGCTATTAGAGATATACAATTCAACCCCACTAAAATCCAAGTCCAATCACAATGCATACTACCATCGAATATCAATAGTAATGTTGATTTTATGCTTAAATGAATAGAGCCCTCTATATAACTCAAGAGGATCTCTTCAAGGTTCTCTTCATAGGGTTGAAGGACATGGTAAATTTGATTGTAACATTTTTATGTTGTTCAATGTAGTTATTAGAAGGTGAAGAGTTATTTGTGAAAGAACAACTATTTCAACTTCTATAATAGATTTTTAACATTTGTCTTTTTGATATTATATATACAAATAATTGATATATATATATATATATATATATATATATATATATATATATATATATATATAATTAGTGAAAGATACATAAGTATATATCTCCATCAAGAATATGTTATATTTGTAAAATATAAATTGATAAAAAATTATTCAAATTTTTACAGCATATTCATTTTCTTTATATTTTTTGAATTGTTATTTAATATGATTTTTAACACAAATAAATTTTAACAATCTTATTTATTATTCCAAAATATCTCTTAAAATACAAACCATTTTAATGTTATATTTTTTATGAACCATTTTTATTTCAATGAACTTTATTACAAATGGTGATCATTGAATGTGTAAGCCACAAGCTATGTGTCGACTAATTGGTGCAGAGGGGGGGGGGGGGGGCACGGAGGGAAGGGAGGGGGGGGGGGGGGGGGCAGGGGGGGGTGGTTTGCAGCGTGATCCATGCATTGTGAGTAGCGTGCCCCTTTATGGACTATTCCAAGGGCTACCACCACCACCTCTTAGGAGGCACAAAAGTCAGTCGCACAATTGTGGCCACTTCTATCCTCACTTTCACTAAGGAAAATAGAGACCACCACCACCACATGGTAAATCTAATACAAATCCATCTTAGAAGGGTTCTCCTATTGGTATTAGTATTCAAACTCAATGCTTTGATGGTTAGCCAATTGACATGACCCTGGATCCCCTAGATCATTGGGTGGCATCGTATCCTCCTACTATAGTTTTTCGCTTGAACTACTCTACCACCATAAGATGATCCCCTACATCATCCCTTGGGTGTTGCAACTTGTGCTTAAGTTCTCTTATTAATGTAATGGAAGTTTTTTATCATGATTTAATCAACCTTAATTTCTCTTACTTATTTTTAGTATCATGTTTTGAACCAATTTTTCTTTTCTAACGTGAAATAAACCATAAATACTAACTAACTACTATGTAGCCTTCATATACTTTATTATTTTTTATAGAATATAATTATTATAAAATACTTCAATAATAAAAAAATTTATTACCAAAATAATAATAAAATGCTAAACCAAAAACCTTGTAACTTAGACCTTAACCTCTCCTCTATATTAATTCCATATTTATAAATCATTAAAATTTTTCTATAAATATATTCATAATTATGTAACTAATTGAAATATCTAAAAGTAGAAAGTTTTGGATTATAAAAGAAAATCATTTTATAATTAATTTTAGATTTATTTATTTTTAAAAAATAAAACATACATTTTAAATCAATATCCCAAATCCATCATTAAAAATAAAATATTTTAAAAAACTTTAAATTTAATTCTTATGCACAAAAAATGTCAAATAAATTCTTATATATATATATATATATATATATATATATATATATATATATATATATATATATATACTCTAATCGGACATGTTAAATCTATTTGTAGTCATATAGATATAAAATAAAATATACTCAATTTTCTTTAACATGGTCATATATAAAAAAAATAAAATAAAATATTCAATTTTATGAAAATAAAATTGAACATAAAAGTTTAAGAATAATTAATTTAAATTATATAGAAATTACGAAGATAAAATTGCACCTTTTACTAGTTTAGACCAAAAACTAATTGATGGTAAGAATGACAAAAATTAGGTCATGATTTTTAATTTCATCTAGTACCAGATATAGAAATATTGAGTCCACCCAAAACTATGCTGCGATTGTCAACATTCTACTCTTTGAATGCTAATTTCATATCTCTAAAGTCGAATGTGTCAACTGATGAATGCAAAAAATGGTTGTTGGACATCTCCAGGGTGACATATAATATAATATCGTCTGTCTGTGCCAGGATTGATGTCAAAATATCCATCAGGGTTCCATTCTCTAGTTCTGGATTCTCCATGTTGAGATCCAACAAGTGAAAAATCGAATCCATCTATAAATAATAAGAGTGATTTTTACCATCTTCCATCTCACAGGTTTGAATCTCATCATCATCATTTCCACTGGGCTTGTTGGGGGTTTTGTCCTCTTTAAGGTTTTACATGAGGATATCATTAAATAGATGGATCGAATCTGGTGAGAGAAGGCAATAATTAATCCATGATTTGTCATCTATGGCAAGAAATATATGATTTTTGGACTCAAATTCTCATCATCTAACACCATTGGAGTCATTGTTTTTTTGTCTATGTTCTGGGCAGGACTCAAACCAATGTTCGTGAGGGCTAGTGTAAGTGGATTCAGAGCCATCGTAATTATTAATAAGGGAGTAAAAGATGAATGAGATTATAATTGGTATTAAGAATGGAAGAAACACACTTTTAGGGGCTGATTTTTATTTTATTTTTTTAAATTAATAAATTAATAGTTGATGCGTTGATGAGTTGAGGTTAACTTATAGTCAAACAGAAAGGGTAGTTATTTTTGGTTCATAATTGTTATTAATTATTAATATTATTTATTTATTTTTAATTTTATTTTTTCCTTTCTAATAATTATTAAAATTATTTAGCTTATTTATTTATGCAAGGATTTACGTTTGAAACTTAAAAATGGATCCTAGGTATTTATTAGATTTTTAATTGTATATTTTAAAGGGATTTGAGTGTTTATTCCAATTAGGTATTATTTATATATTTTTTAGTTTTTTTTTATGTCTTTTTTTCTTCTCCTTTCCTTTGATTTTATGGTTATATGGTGGTCTTCCCAGAAATAAACTTAATTCACTTTTGGCTTTATGTGGGATCTTAGTCAGTAAAGGTGCATAAGTGGATTTTGGCTTAGTTTTTTTTTTGACCATTTGATGTTGATTCATATGTCAATAGGGTCTTAATTTGAATTCAATCCATATATAAATACATAAACATCTTATTACCTTTAGACATCTAGAAATTATATAAAAAAAATATCTGGCATTTATTGAAGAAGATAACAAGGATATCATGGTGTTGGTCAGATGGAAGGAGGAGGGGGAGGAGAGTTAGAGGTAGTGTTGGAAGGACCCAAGGAGGGTATAGGTCCCTTTGGCTTCATGTCATCCACCATTCATTGGTATAAGGAGTGGAATATCTTAAATAGTTTACGTGATAATCCAATGGTGTGGTAAAATAGGGTGGAAGGAGTAGAAGACCTTCAACAATTTATAGGAGTGGTAAAAAAGGGTAGAATGAACAAAATATCTTTAGTAGGTTACAGGTGTGATAAGACAGGGTGGAAGTTATGGAAGACCTTCAGTAGTCTATAAGGGTGGTAAAATAGGGGGGAAGGAGTAGAAGACCTTCAGTAGATTACAGGTGTGGTAAGACAAGGTGGAAGGAGAGGAAGACCTTCAATAGTTTACAGGATATTCCAATGGTGTGGATCTTCAAATCTTAGATACTCCTAGACTTGGAGAGAGAGGCTAAAGAAGAAGAAAAAAGATTTAGTAAAATTTGGTGGAGGAATAGCTTGAGTTTTAATAGGCCTTAGGAGAGGAGCTTTCCTAAGTAGAAGGTAAAGGAAAACTTTTACTAATTTCATTTTGATTTTCAATCTGAGTGGGAGGAAGTAATGGTAACTATGGAAGACCTTCAATAATTTCATTTTGAATTTCAATCAGAGTGGGAGGAAGTAACAGTAACTACAGAAGACCTTCAACAATTTCAATTTGATTTTCATTCTGAATGGGAAGAAGTAATGGTAACTGTAGAAGACCTTCAACAATTTGAGTTTGAATTTCACTCTAAGTGGGATGAAGTAATGGTAATTGCATAAGACCTTAAATAATTTCAATTTGAATTTCAATCTAAGTGGGAGGAAGTAACATTAACTATGGAAGACCTTCAATAATTAGAATTTGAATTTCAATCTGAGAGGGAGGAACTAATGGTAACTATGAAAGACCTTCAACAATTTCATTTTAAATTTCAATCAGAGCAGAGGAAAGTAACACAAATCCAATTTGTTTTTCAAACTGAGTAGGAGGAAGCAACAATTACTATAGAAGACCTTTAGTAATAATTTTAATCTGAGCGGGAGAAAGTAATGATAACTATGGAAGATCTCCAACAATCTAAAGTTCACTTTTTTAATCAAAGAGAGCAAAAGGAGTGGAAGGACAAGAAAGAAACTTCTTCCATTAGAAAATGGATGAGAAGAAAATAAAGGGAAAGGAAGAAATGAAGATGTCCTAATTCCAAGTAGATTAGGGGTAGTCTATTCCACCACTGACACCCCTCATAATTTTGAATGGAAAACTACATGGGAGAGTTTTCATGTAGAAGACTTTCAACATTTTGAATTATAATTTGAGTGAGAAAACTAGAACACCTATTTTGACATGGATGGGAGCAGAAGGAGTGGAAGGAGACTTCTTATAATAAGACATGGATGAGAAGGAAAACAAGGGAAAGGAGGAGATGAAGATGACCCTAATTTGAGTGAGCTGAGGGTTGTTCATGCCATCAGTGAGATCCACCTTAAGATTGAATGGCAAGCTAGATGGGAAAGAATTAGTTCTATAGTCTGGTAGAAGGGAACTTCTAGGTATAATTTGAAAAAGAAAATTAGAGTAGAAGTTGCTCATAATACCTCTTAGGTTTCTTTAAGATTTCCTACTCAGGTAGGGGTGAATATACCTAGGTCTTCTATGAGGAGATCCTGGTCCAAAAAAAGTCTTGAGAGCAGAAGGAGTGGAAGACCTTCATCAGTCTAAATTTTATTTTGATCCAGGAAAGTAGAACAATATTAGGTTTTCTTCTGTGGTCCTTTTATGGGGTGGATAATGGAGGATCCTGCCCTAGGATATTTTTTTGAGGTAAGTTGGATATTAGAGGAATACACTCCCCTATTTATTTAAGTGGCATGGATATTAGAGGAGTCCATGCTTTAACCACTTCTGATTGTTGGGACAATGGAAAAAACAATTTATCTTACCCAAGCATTGTAAGTAATTTGGTTTATCTGTGGTCCTTCATTGGGGTAGAAGATGGAGGATCCCACTCCATAATTCTATTTTGGGTCAAGATGGGTGTTTGTGGAACCCACTCTCCTATTTTGTTGAATGGCATGGTTATTAGAGGAGACCATGTTTTAAACTTATTTGATTACCTGGATAATGGAATAATCCATTTACCTCATCCTAACACTGTTAGTGTTTTGGTTTATCTCAAAGTCTTATTTCTATGAAATGTTGGTTCTAAGGAGTACTAAACTCTATGGAAGGCCTTTTTATAGGTTTAGGAGGACCATGTTTTTTGGTGTCTTCCTTTTTTAGTTTAAGAGTGGATGTTAGAGGAGCCCACCCTTGGTCTCACCAAGTTACGAGATGTCATAGAATCAAATTAGTTATGGATGAATCCTTTTTAGGGGATGCTATTTTATTCAATCGTGTTTGGTAGTGTGGAGGTTGGGAAAAAGACCTAGGGGGAAGAAGACCTTCTTCTTTAGATGGTCTTCTGTTTGATAGTGTCCTCAAGAATGACATGACAAAGGGGGTCTACCATTAGAGATTCACTATTTTATTTCATCTTTTTATGTTTTATGGTTATGGGAACTTAAAAACCCCCTTTATATGCTTCATTAAGGTTGTAGTTCTAAGTTGGAAGATAATCCCACTTGTTGTGATTCAGCTATGTGATAGATGTGTGGAAGACTCAGGAGGCAGAAGACCCACAAGGTAGAAGACCTCCTTTTCAATTGAAATTATCTTTTATATTTTGTTTCTTATTGTGTTTCAATAGGTTTTAGGAGCCTAAAAACTCCCTTGTTTTTCTGAGGTCATGTGTACCTTTACTTATCTTTTTAATGGTTATAGGAGCCTCAAAACTCCCTAGTTATACTTTGAACAGGTTGTGAATCTTAGTGGGAAGATAAACCCACTCACTGTAACTCTATTATATGGAGGATGTGTAGAATACCCTGGTAGCGAAAGACCTCCTTTTCTGGTGGATCTTTTAGTTTGTAGTGCCCTCAAAGAATACATGACGAAGGGAGATTACCCTTTGATATTCACTATTTAGTAACACCTTTATGTACTTCAGGTTATGAGATCCTTAAAATCCCTAGTTGTGGCAATCCTTAAAACCCTCATGTTCTCTAGTCTTGCCAAGGTTGTGGGTACCTTTACTTCACTTGTGAAAGGTTGGGGGAGCCTTCAAACCCTCTTCGCTATACTTGGATGTTAGGGGGATCCTTTGTTACCCTCTTTGTTATACCTAGATGTGGGTCTAGTTATTAAAACCCTCACCTCCCTGGTTCTTAGCTCCGATTTCAAAAGCGTTTTACCCAATCAAATAAAAAAAGGAATCTATTGAGCATATGCTAGAATTTTAGATAAGTCAAACAAGCCAATTAGAGAGTATTTATTTTAACACTTAAGTTTATATTAAAATAACACATTGTATTGCAGAAGTTTCTCTAGATGGTGAATAACTACAACTATTGGAGTGTTATTTGTTATACTATACAACATTGAGGGGCCTAATATGTATCAATAAAGCTCATTTATTCTTTGGTGCAATGCGGGTCCAAAAACATTTTATGTATGTATGAGATAGGATAACTTATAACTATCATCTTTTTCAATATGCTAGGATTTAAATAGGCTCATAACAATAGAGGTTATGTATACTTAGAATTTAGGTAGGGGCCCATGATAAATGTCGACCTAGTAGAGGGTAATTTACACTTAAATTTCAAAAGGAGAGGGTTCCAAAGCCTAATAATATGACATCGGGTATATCTCTCACCAACTCAATATAGATAAATGATTGTAACAATGATAACAAAGGATGTATCAAGGATATAATAAGGATAACACATACATGGAACTGATGAATAAGGGTAACCTAATGCAAGATATCTATAAATACTAAATTATTAAGAAAGTGAGTGTTACAATAGTCAACTAATTGGTAGTCTATGCAACACAAGGTTATAATGGCAAGCCTAAGCAACCTTATATCTATATCAACTTATTTAGTATAATGAATGGCATGAAATGATAAACACATACATTTATAGTAAAAATAAACAAGTGATATCTAATCTACTAAGTAAATAAATGAAAGAGAGTAGAGATAGAGATACTTATCATTGAATGGACCTGTCAACAACTCAATCTCCCCCTTTGGCTCCCATGACACTTTTCAAGAGATGTTGTAGGTTCAAGCCCTTGAATAAAAATATTAAGACTTAGGTAACCTTAGTTGGGGACTCCAAAGACCAAGTGTACCTCCTTGGTTTGACTTCTATTAAAATTCAAAACCCTTAAGCAAGACTAAGCCTCCAAGATAAGACTCTAAACATCTAATTCCTTCAAATACTACTTACGAGAAAAATTGTAAGAGCAAGTAGAGTAGATTAGTGTGTTATATTATTTAGGAATAACATATGACCCCTATATATAATTCTCTAATAGCGAAAATTAACATTGAACTCTAAGATGATAGTATTACAAGGCTTATACGGTTGGAAAGATGTTAGCTAACACAATATTGTATTGGCTAGGTCAATACAATACAAATGACAAAGATACAATTTAAAATTATATAAACTAAGCCAATACAATAAAGGATATATAACTATGAAATAGACTGTATCAGCCTAGTTGATACATTAGGATACATGAAATCTAGAAAATTTGATCAAAAAGTAAATGAAAAGGTAAGAGAGAAGGAGACTCAAAGGAGATGAGACTAATAATAATGAAGGCATGATAAAATAATGTGAAAACATCTCTCACAAAGTAACACAAGATGATTCCACCCCATTCCCAGTGCACCCTTTAAGGTATGCATTCAAGGAGAGTGATGTGCTAACAAGCCCTTACAAGACAAACTATCAATAAAGTGATAAGGATAATAAGTGTATACATATGGCTGAGAGGAAGATCATCATGTATCACAATAGTGTAATGCACGATGGCACTTTGAGATAGACACATAGAAACACCAAAGCACATAACTAAAACTTAATGTTGAAGGAATTAATGATAAATAAATAACTAAAATTATCCAATACATACCTTGACTTACCTTTCTACTGAATGACTACATGTAAGTACCATTTTCTCGATCATGGAGGGTGTAATAATTACATTTGACAAACAATAAGATACAAGGCTAAAAATAAATAAAAATAATGTGTGCTACACAAGCTAGTTAATAAATGGATGTAAAATTTATAACTATTATAAATTATTGAAAACTTGGCATGTTGAGATTGATAATGCTAGCTTAGAACCAAAATATCCAAGACATCTAGAAAAAGACTAGGGAAAATTGGCAAGGTGAAATTCCAAGGTTACTTATGATCGAAAAACCTAAAAATGCATCCAATGTAAGATATATGGCAATATAAATCAAATAAAAGACATGAAGAAATGTCTAGTGCTAGTAAAAATATTAATGTAAGAGAAATCAAACTCAAACAAAGATGAGAAAAAGTAAAAATAAAATTAAATGGCCTAGAAAAAATGTGAAAGACGAAAGCATGAAAGGATAAAGGGGGGGGTCAAATGGTTGACAAAAAAGAGAATATAAAACTCAAGGTCCCAAACATAAATGAGATAAATCTTAGAAATATAAGACAATGACTAAGAGAGCATCTTGCAACAACTCAAAGATGCAACTTCTATTTTAAGGATGGAAAATCTAAAATTGTCATAATGTTAATGTGTCTAAAAGAAACTAAAGAATAAGAAGTAAATAAGATGGGGGAGATTTAAAAATAAACTTTCTTGTCAAGGGGGGAAATTCGATAGAAGGAAAAGAGGACATCACTAAGGTAAAAACATGGTCTTTCCTAGAAATAAAGCACTCAAATAAAGTTGGCAAGACTTAAAGTTTTCAACATCAATGGCCATAGTGAGCCTTAGCAAACACAAACTTAAGCTAACTAATGAATTATAAATATCATTGTATGAAGGCTAACATGCATGAAAAATAAAAATATCCTAACTTCCCACAATGTGTTCCACACTCCTTATGACCTCTTATAGAGCTATCAGTCTAATGTGAAGATTAGGTACTTATGTGAGAAAGTAGCTGGCACTATAATTTAAGATATATATAGGTACTAATGTAATGAGACCTCCTAACCTAGTCTATTATCCTATTGTACCTCAATGGACCTCAACTCTATCATGAGGACAACTATGGAGTTTGATCTTTGATCAAAATAGGAGATGTGCCAAAAAATCATGTCTTTTGGTGTGATCTAATTTTAAAGATCTAATTTGATTTTTAACATTGATTTTTATTATCATATGTCTTTTAATTCATTTGATTTTTTTAATTTTCCTACTCCATACAGATTCAAAAAACCAATAATGGGTTCTAAAGATGACTATCACAAGAGAGTTTACACTTAGGCGCTAGAGAGGAGAACCTAGACACCATGGTTCTTAATGACTATTAGACTTTCACCTTAGAAAAGAGTGAAATCTCAAAACCAACCTTGATGAGCCTAAAATGAAAGTGAAAAATGGGTAAATTCTAAAAGTGAGCATAAAATGATTGGGTTGACCCAATCAAAAAAATGTGTAAAGGTGTGATAACTTTGCTCGGAGTTAACTAGATTTTTTTTTAAAATTTTAAAACATGTATACCATAAATATAATTCACCACAAAAAATAAGTAGTGATCATACAAAACACTCTTAGCATGTTACTTGAAAATAAGCTCGTGACATCTAACATTCACTTATCACTATCAATGTATGAAAACACTCATAATACAATCATAGAAAGACCACTGTTGGTATAATACACAACCACTATTATCAAACTATAACAAATAAAAATTACAATTATTCATGATAATGCTTCCAAAAATAAATACAATGTACAAAAAATAAGATGCAAGGCTCCCTGGAGTAAGAGTTCCCTGATCTCTCGAGCATCTGTGGCAATCTCAAGAGTCATCTCAAAAGTAATACTATTATGGGGAGGGAAAGCATCATCCAAGCACTTTTCCACACCAACCACATACCAATGATCCCGCACACTAATCCCATAAGGGAATGGACCTCCATTCATAGATGGGTAGATAGTGACAGTGTGGGAATACATAGAAACAAGCTAGTACCCATGTGTTGTATGCTTTTTATAACTAAACATGCAGTGTATCATAGAAAAATATTTATATTGCAAGATGTCACACAAACATGTAAATCATGGTCATGAAATGATAATGTCTCACATAACATAACCCCAATATTCATTAAATTTACATCTTAATGCCAGTCGTATCACATAATCATGCTAAACATAGGAGTAATCAAAGCATACATTTATTCCATCAAACATATAAATGATACTTACATTATTTTCTATCTCATATTAGAAATAATGACTAGATTTTCTACCACTTAGGTAAAAATACACATTTAACCGCAGATTACAACTACCAAAATTAGTTTCCAAACATATGACACCCTATGATAACCCATATTACCATAGTTTAGTATTCTAAGACATAAACCACTAGTTTTACACATTCATTCATATAAATTAGTCTTAAATACATGGCAACATAAGCTTCTATTCAAGCAACTAGATATAATAAAACAAGTCATAGTTCCATGAAACACATATTATTCTATCCTAGCATTTTTTATACTCTCAAATGTTGTATGCTCACATACATAATGCCCTAATAACTAACACAAAGAATATTATTCATAGTAATAACAAATATACATAGATTTACGTAGAAGTGGGTCTAGACATAACAATTTTAATATGTACCATCTGGGTATAACATAATTTTATATTGTATAACTTTATGACATCCCATAATATCATATATCATTGTTCATGATCACCCTACTCACACATGAACAAACAATATTACACTAATAATAAAGAAAGTATGAGATTATACCACTTGGGTATACCCTAGATTATACTACAAATTAGGAATCATAAGTAACTTAATCTCTAGGCACACATCACAATGCAGTCTTTTATGCTATAAATGTCTAAAAACTTACACATATTAATACTCTCACAATATGTACTACACATAAGCTTTCAATACTATTTGTATAAATATATTACTAACATTCATTTATGACACAAATCAAGGTTTTAAAAGATTTCACAATCATTATTTCCATGAACTTTTAATATAAAACATGAGTACTATAGTCATTTCGACCTCTCTAAAAAAAATATTTAGTTCTCGTTATTTACTACTAGTTCTCAACATAGAAGAAAACAATTTTTAAATCAAAACTACCATATAAGGCATTCACAAAGATCTTTTTATGTGTTTATACTCTACACAGTATATGCATTTCATCTTTATATGATGTTACATATTTGACCATGTTGACATGTTTGCATAACACTACTGTGCTATAGATATACCTCTTCATCTCTACTATCATTTGAAACATAGTCATAGTATAGATTTAGATCATATAATTATATCAATCATGGATATAACATTAAACATTTAGGATTATATTAACTTTACCACATAAATGTCTATATTAAATGTTTACACAAATTATAGTGATATTCCTAAACTATATAACACTATTAATCTCTCTAATAATCATGTACATCTATATACATCCATCCCTAAGCACAATCATCATGTAACTTTGGTTCTCAAGGATAAGTAATCACTAAATAATCTTAGCTATTATTAACTTGTTATAATTGCATGTTTACAAAGTCTAAGGATCTTTATAGGAAGATAGGAAGTTGCCTTGCGAGCATCTAAAAGACATAGGCTAATTACCCAAAGAGTAAAAATATGATTTTGTAATTGAATATATGGCATCCACATTTGAGTGTAATTTTCCATCCAAAGATAATATAATAGTTTATACACCTAAAATATGACATTCACATCTATAAGAAATAAGCCATGTATATCCATACAATTCATTATATATGCCATATTTTCTATATATCATACCAAAATATTATGTAGGTTTCCTTGCATCAATGAGTGTTGGCTCAAATAAGTAGCTCTCAAAATCCATATAATGACATATTTAAAATTATATAGCTAATGACAAATTGTAAAGAAATTTTAATATGAAATAAAATGATTCATTTAAAACTCTCTGTAAGAAAATCCACAGGCTAAATTTACATATGAGCTTGAGCCTAAATTATTGTGGGAAGGTAAAAGTAATCTATGAAATGAAGACAAAGAAGGTTTAATAAGATAACTGAAGCCTGTGCTATACCATACACTGAAGCAACCAGATGGTGGTCTATGATACACTGGTAGTAGTGATCAAAAGTAACAAAGGAATTGGGTTTGATACTACATGATTGTTTTCTATCGATACTATTTTACTAGATATCATATGTAAATAAGGGTAGATTTTTTGAAGCTTTGATGTCTTCTTTAAATGTGATTATGTTCATTCTTCTGTAATCTTTAGATGTCACTTGACACCACACCCTCTACTATTCATATCTCTCTTCTATATTTTAATTTTTAGGTTTTTAATATAATCATTATAATTTTTAGCCAAAGTTTTATTCATTATTCCATTTAATTTAATCTACTCTTTCAGTTGCATTACATTAGTGAAATCAGTTCATTATATATTCCCAAGAGGTATACAAATTATTGCTAATCCACAACATCTATTCTATTAACATGTAATAATAAAAAATTACATAAGCGATGGATTGAAATCATTGCCTTATTTATAACTATCATAAATCTAATAAAAATAAATAATTTCAAGGTTATTTAAGTTGTTGTATGCTCATTTTAAATTTCTACATACTTACCTAAGTCATGGCTTGACCATATAATTTGCTTCTTCATACTATAAGTTGCAATATTCCTTCTATCTCCCTCACCATATCTCTTCTTCCTTTTTTTCCTGTATTTTCTTCTATTTCTCTTCCTTTCATTGCCGTACTCCCTTTTTATTTCCTTCACCATTTATTTTTTATCTTTTATTGTACCTTCTATCCATGACTTCTTTACCTTTATATTAATCTCTTCCTTTTTCATTTTTTTCAATTCATTCACTATCTTCTATTCTTTATTTAATTTTCATGCAATACTTCACCACTTATAGTTTAATTTCCAAAACCAACAACTTAACTTTTAGTTTCATTTTATTTCTTTAATCATGCATAAATCCTTTTTATATAGCATTTCAAGTTCAATTTTATTAATATATCCTCTTGAGATTGTATTAATTTTATTAACTTATGCATGTTAATATCTTTATCCAATGCCAATTTGTTCACTACGCTCACTCACTTAAGTCATTCTTTAAATGTTAAATTTAGACTTTTAAATCTCTCAAATAATCCAAGTATTTAACTATCTCTTAGGTTAGCACTATTAGGATAGTTAAATTTCCTTAAATTAAACGTAAAAAGATAAATCAAACTAATTAATAATCCAATTATTACTAGATAACTATTTAATTAATTACCACTCGAGTCATAGCCAAAAAAATTTAATATCTCAAGTGTTCTAAGGTTAACAAAATTATTAATACTCTTATAAAAAAAGACTTAAAATCAAGACAATAATATTTACCGAATATCATTTAAACCTGTCACTGTGTTAGGCAACTAGATTTCTATCAGGATTGACTACATGATCATAAAACAACATTATAAGAGTAAATACATTAACTACAATCATACATGAAATCACACAATTTAGATTATCATAAGCATAAACTAAAAATATGATCATATCAGAAGAATATTAACACTATAAAAAAACTATCTAGATCAAACAAAGAGTCAAACAAGTTATTCTACTATGGTGTGTAAATTGGATTACTAGTAGTTCTTTTGTCATCTCCTAATCATTTCATCTATGGCATCCTCTCTGATGATGTTCTCCCTCCATGATGCTCTAATGGTAGAATAAATCATGCATCCACCTCACAACAAGTAGGTAGTTAGTATGAGTCATCATATATATCAAATATTAATGATACATAACTAACAAATATATATGTACAATGTGCAGAAATAATAAATTACAACTGTCACATAATTAATCCATTATGTAACTAATCAACATATCACTATCCCATAACTAGTATATGTTATAAATATCAATAAAAATAATAACAATCATATAATAACCATAATAATCTATGGGTTTAAAGTTTATAAAACTTAGGGTAAAATCAGGATGTAACATCTTTCCCCCTTAAAATTGGTCATCATCTCGATGACACTTATTCAAACAATAGTTTAGAATAACAATAGAGTTTAACAAACTAAAAAACATAGTATCTAGTATCAAATCATGCAAACAAATGTGGAACTAGCCTATAAGACACATCATAGTTCTCTTGAGTAGCACCATCCTCAGAGTATTGGTCCCAAAACACCTTGCATTATGTCACTTCTATATTATGAAAATAAATTTTGTGAGTGTTAATTACTCTAATTGGTTCAATCATGATCATCCTAGGATCCAAAACTTTGATGAAAATAACTTCCCCAAAAACACATGATATCATCACAAAAGCCAAAAAAGATGGCCAGGGAGATTTTCATAAAACCTTCTAGCCTCTCTACACATCTCTCTAACCTAGAGAGTGTTTTTCTCATTTTGGAGAAAAGTATTTAGGGAGCTTGGTAAGGATGATGTATATAAGTTAATACTATATCTACTTTACATAGCTTATGATAAGTATCACATGTCAATACTGCCACTACTCCATGGAGCTTTTGACAAGTATGATGATAAATAGGAATTGGAAATACTACACTACCAATATACATGCGTATGGCCATACAATTGAATTTGACAACTCTGTCTGTCAAATATTGGATTTGACAAATCTGTTTGTCAGATCCAAACTTAGTAACTAGTGAGTCAATGTGAGGTTAAATAAGATCCACTCTTATCACTTAGAACTCACATCTTAATTCACCATTCCTCCCTTAGGTCTCAATGACCTAATGATCTCCAAAATGTGCACAAGGTTCTATGAATCATAATTATATATTAACAGATCATAAAAAACAATCTTATATGCTAAATAATTCCAGATGTACCAACATACATACAAGTAAAATCATACAATCATTCCATAATTGTATTAAATTACCACTAGCCCAACATAACTAGTATCATAATTCACATCTTAATCTATAGTGTTAAATTCATAGTTAAGAGGAAATAATGTTAAAATTAACATAACATACAAAGGCCAAGGATCACACCATCCTTACAACCTTATAAAGGAATAAATGAGACAATGTCTCCTTGCTTGTTCGGCTAGTACTTAACAAGTTAAAATTTTATCTCAACTTTTTTAGGCTATCAAGATGTTCTGCACATCCCATACCCTACTTTCTCCCAATAAAATGTTCATAAATAAATCTTCAAAATAACATGCTTCAAAAAGAGAATAATATCAGTCTAAACATAATAATTTAATAAATTATAATTAATATAAATTAAAGGTTCACCATTCCTCATGGTCACGTTCATAACTTAGATAAATTAGTGACTCTAAAAAGTCACAAGTGTAAAGTAGAGAACTAACATCTTAAAAACAAAACTCTTAAGTTACCCTCACATGGTAAAAAGAAAACATCACAACCCAAGTTGCCAAAATCACCACATACTTATTAAATTTTTAAGAGTAGTGTCATAGCCTTCTTCCACAACTAGAAGGGAAATATTAACCACAAAGATGCATCAATCCATCTAATCCTACAACTTATCTCAACAAGAAGTAGAAAACACTATCCCATGAACTCAAGGGAATAAGATCAAAATAACATTTTAGAAACAAGTTTCCATTTAAGGAAACACTAAATCAACATCATGTAAATATGAATCTTATCGGTAGCTTATAATGATGTAAGAGGAGAGTGAGAGAATAACAACTCACCTCTAAGCTAGATAAGAGAGATGACACTTTTTCCCAAGTCCACATAAATATAAGGGTGTTAATCCATAAACAAACTCCAAACACAAATGAATTCTCAACCAAAACATCTACACTCTAGAACAAGAAAATTCCAACCGCACTAGGTGGTACCAAACTAAAAATAGTCTTATAAAATTTCCTATTCCTAGGATGTGTATAAAAAACACAAACCTAATGCATATATACTTAAGTAATAATCACTCCATGCTTTTTAAAACATTCAAAACACAAAATAAAAATGGTGAAGGTGATTCGATTACCAAGAAAAATGTAATAATAAACGAGATGTTCGATATAAAAGATCAAGAATATGGTAGGGAAATCTTTGTTCACAACTCATGAACTATGCTATGCACTTACCTACCCAAACACCTTATATAACCATCACCAATGAGATATTTTATAAAACAACCATTTAACAACTCTAAGGGGGGTATGAATGCTCCTAGGGTATATACTCAATGTATGACACAGACATTCAAAATTATACTTCCTAATAAATAAAATTATAAAAAAATGCTAATGGACTCATTGGGTCATAGAATTTGAGCTACAAATCTGATACCACATGTGATAACTCTGTTGGGAGTTAGCTAGAAATATGATTTTTTTAAAAACACATATACCATAAATAGAAATCACCACAAAAAATTAAGTAATGATCATACAAAACACTCTAAGTGTGTTACTTTAAAATAATCTCATGACATCTAACATTCACTAATCACTATCAATGTATGAAAATGCATCATAATACAATCATAGAAAATAATTACAAATAACCAACCACTACTGGTATAATACACAATCACTGCAATCAAACTACAACAAATAAAAATTACCATTCTTCATGATAATGCTTCCAAAAATAAATACAATATAATACAATTTACAAAAAATAATATACAAGTCTCCCTAGAGTAAGAATTCTCTGATCTCTCCAGTATTTTTAGTAATAACAAGAGTCATCTCAAAAGTAATACTGTTGTGGGGAGGAAAAGCATCATCTGAGCATTTTTTCACATCAACCATGGACTAAAAATCCATTAAACTAATCCCATCAGGGAATTTCCCTCTCTTCATGAATGGGTAGAAGTGATGGTGCGAGAATCCTAAGCAATAAGCCAGTACACATGTGCTATATGATTTCTATAACTAAACATGTAGTGTATCATATAAAACCTATTGTATTGCAATATATCTCATAAACATGTAAATCATACTCATGAAATGATAATGTCTCACATAATATAACCCCAATATTCATTGAATTTACATCCTATTGGAAACCATATCACATAATCATTCTAAATATAAGAGTAATCAAAGATACATTTATTTTGTCAAATGTATGAATGATACATTATTTTCCATCTCATACTAGAAATAATGACTATAGTTTTTACCACCCACGTAAAAATACACATTTAGCTACAGATTAAAAATACCACAATTAGTTTCCAAACATATTATACCCCATGATAACCCATATTACCATAGTTTAGTATTCTAAGACATAACTACTAATTTTACACAATCAATCGTATAAAGTAGTCTTAAATACATGAAAACATAAAATTCTATTCAAACAACTAGATATAACAAAGCAAGTCATAGTTTACATGAAACTCATAATATTTTATCTTAGCATTCATTATACCCTTAAAGGTTGTATTCTCACATACACTACTAGCTGACATAAAGCATACTATTCATAATAAAAACAAATACACATACATTTACGTAGAAGTGGGTCTCAACATAACAATTTCAGTATGTACCACCCATGTATAACATACTTTTATATTGTAGAACTCTATGACATACCATAACATCATAGATAATTGTGCATGACCACCCTACTCAAACATGAACAAACAATCTTACAATCATAAATAATAATAAAGTATAAGATTATACCACCTGGCTATACCCTATATTATATTAAAAATTAGCAATAAGAAATAACTTAATCTCTAGGCACACATCACGATGCACTATTTTATGTTATAAATGTATAAACACTTACACATATTAATACTCTCACAATATGTACTACACATAAATCTTCAATACTATATATATATATATATATATATATATATATATATATATATATATATATATATATATTACTAACATTCATTTATGACATAATAAGTTTGATTTGTAGGCTCTTAGATACATTGATCGTAGTTGTAAAAATTGAATACAACTATGGAGGTACTAAATATAGAGGATACCACCATTCCCATAGCCATAGTATATCATATCTAGGTATGTCTAAAGTAATATCACAAGGTTAACTATCTATCAGCATAATATAAAAATAAACAACTAAAGGATTCCTAGGGATAAAATAAAAATGCTAAGAATTTTTGATATGTTGTGATATATTTGGCCACGAAAATATGTGAATAGTGTTGTTTAATGGCTTGATTATTGGGGAAAAAGGTTTTATAAGATTTCACAATCAGTACTTCCATGAACCTTTAATATAAAATCTGAGTACTACAATCATTTCAACCTCTCTAAATAACAATATTCAATTTTCGTTATTTACTGCTAGTTCTTAACATGGAAGAAAATAATATTTAACTCAAAACCACCATATAAGGCATTCAAAAATATCTTTTTATGTGTTTATACTCTACACAGTCTATGCATTTCATCTTTATATGATGCTACAAGTTTGACCCTATTGACATGTTTACATAATACTACTGTGAAACATATATACTACTTGGTCTCTACCAGCATTTGAAGCATATCTGCAGTATAGATTTAGATCATATTATTATATCAATCATGGATATAACATTAAACATTTATGAGTATAGGAAATTTACCACATAAATGTATATCTTTAATGTTTACACAAATTATAGCAATATTCCTAAACTATATAACACCATTCATTTCTCTAATAATCATGTACATCTATATACATACATATCTGATCACTTTCATCATGTAACTCTAGTTCTCAAGGATAAGTAATCACTAAATAATCTTAGCTATCATTAACTTGTTATAATTGCATGTTTCCAAAGTCTACGACTCTTTATAAGAAGATAAAAAGTTGCCTTGCGAGCATCTAAAAGACATAAGATAGTTACCCAAAGAGTAAAAATATGATTTTATAATTGAATATAAGCCAACCACATTCAATAAAATTTTCCCATCCAAACATAATATAAAAATTTATACACCTAAATAATGACATTCACATCTCTAAGACATAAGTTGTGTATATCCATATTATTCATTATATATGCCATATTTTTCATATATCATACCAAAATATTATGTAGGTTTCCTTGCATCAATTAGTGTTGGATCAAATAAATAGCTCTCAAATATAATGAAATATTTAAAATTATGCATCCTATGACAAATTGTAAAGAAATTCTAACATGAAATAAAATAATCCATTTGAAACTCTCTGTAAGAAAATCCATAGTCTAAATTTGCATATGAGCTTTGGCCTAAATTACCATGGGAAGGTAAAAGTGATCTATATAATGGAGATAGAGAAGGTTTAAGGAGATATCCTAAGCTTGTGCTATACCATACATTGAAGCAACCAAATGGTGGTCTATGATACACTAGCAGTAGTGACCAAAAGTAATAAAATAATTGCGTTTGATACTACAAGCTTATTTTCTATTGATAGTGTTTTACTATATATCATATGTAAATAAGGGTATATTTTTTTGAAGATTTGATGTCTTCCTTAAATGTGATTCTATTCATGCTTTTGTAATCTTTGGCTATCACTTTAATGCCACACCTTCTGCTATTCATATCTCTCTTCTATATTTTAAGTTTTAGGTTTTTAATATAATCATTACAACTTTTAGCTGAAGTTTTTTTTCATTATTCCATTTGATTTGATCTACTCTTTTAGCTGCATTAATTTAGTAAAATTAGTTTTCCATATATTCCCAAGAGGTATACAAATCACTGCTAATCCACAACATCTATTATATTAGCATGTAATAATAAAACAATTACATGAGTGATGGATTCAAATCATTGTATTTTATTATAACTATCATAAATCTAATAAAAAAAATTGTTTTAGGGTTATTTAAGTTTTTGTATGCTCATTTTAAATTTCTACATACTTACCTAAGTCGTGGCTTGACCATATAATTCACTGCTTCATACTATAAGTCATTGTATTCTTTCTATCTCCCTCACTGTATCTCTTCTTCCTTTCTTTGTTTATTTTCTTTTTCTCTTCCTATCATCACTATACTCCCTTTCTATTTCCTTCACAATTTATTTTATATCTTTTATCATACCTTCTATCCATGCCTTTTTTACCTTTATAATAATCTCTTCCTTTTCCATTTTTTTTTCAATTTAATCGATGCCATCTATTCTTTATTTAATTTTCATGCAATACTTTACCACGTATAGTTTACTTTACAAAACCAAAAAATTAACATTTAGTTTCATTTTATTTCTTTAATCATGCATAAATCCCTTTTATTTAACATTTCAAGTTCAACTTTATTAATACATCCTCTTGAGCTTTTATTAATTTTCTTAACTCGTGCATGTTAATATCTCTGTTCAATGCCAAGTTATTCACTGTGTTCACTCACTTAAGTCATTCTTTAAATGATAAATTTAGACTTTTAAATCTCTTAAATAATCCAAGCATTGGACTAGCTCTTAATTTTTCATTATTAGGATAGTTAAATTTCCTTAACTTAAATGTAAAAAGATAAATAAAACTAATTAATAATATAATTATTACTAGATAACTATTTAGTTAATTACCACTCAAGTTATAGCCAAACAACTTTAATATCTCAAGTATTCTATGGTTAATTTTTTTATTAATACTCTTATAAAAGGCATCAAATCAAGATAATGATATTTATCGAATATCATTTAAACCTGTCACTATGTTAGGCAACTAGATTTATGCCAACATCGATAACATGATCATAAAAAAACATTGTATGAGTAAAGATATGCACTAAAATCATACATGAAATAACATAATTCAGATCATCATAAGCATCAACTAAAAGCATGATCATAGTAGAAATATATTAGCACTAAAAAATAAACTAACGATCTAGATTAAACAAAGAGTCAAACAAGTTATTCTACTATGATGTGTGTGTGTGTGTGTGTGTGTGTGTGTGTGTGTGTGTGTGTGTGTGTGTGTGTGTGTGTGTGTGTGTGTGTGTGTGTGTGTGTGTGTGCGCGCGCGCGTGTGTGTGCGTGTGTGTGTGTGTGTGTGTGTGTTGGGTTATTAGCAGTTCCTCTATCATCTCCCAATAATCACATCTACATCATCCTCTCTAATGATGCTCTCCCTCCATCATGCTCTGAGGGTAGAATCAATCCTGCATCCACCTCATGACAAGTAGGTAGTTAGTTCAAGTCATCATATATATCAAAAATTAATGATGCATAAATAATAAATATGCATCCACAATATGCATAAATAAAAAAATACAACTGTCAGATAATTAATCTATTATGTAACTAATAAGCATATCACTATCCCATAATCATTATATGTTATAAATCTCAATCAATGCAATAACAATCATATGATAACCAAAATAATCCATGTATTCAATAGTATAAAACTTAAGGTAAAATCAAGATGTAATAAAAAGAAGATGGTACAATAATAGGTAGATTGAGACATAATCATAATAAAAGTTTAAATGTGGATGAAGGCATGTTTATAGATTGTTATAGTGTTACCACAAGAGAATATACCTAAATCTAAGTAATAAAAACACTACTCTCAACTATTACCTTATTTTTATAAGAAGACATCTTGCTAGGGATGGGAGTTAAAATAATATATGTACCAAAATAAACAATGATGGGTGTTTTTAAGGAGGCTTGGTTGATTCTCCAAGTGTTATCATGAAATCACAAATTTAAAAACTAAGAGGTGTAGAAATGACAAAATACCTAAGGACCAAGTATAGGTATTAGTGCTAATGTGAAAGAAACCTAGACGTGTATAGATAAGTCAAGTCTAAGCTGTAATGTAAAATATTCAAAGTAAAACCTATAAAAAATGTTAACTCAACTTAATATAAATTAACTATAAGTATGTAAGTATTATGTAGTATGAATACCATGGTGGAAATGCCATTAGAGAATCCATCCAAACCTATAAGAGGTATAACACAAGTAGTGATAAAAGGAATCACCTAGAGGAGGGGAAGCATAAAAAGATACCTAAGAGCCATAAGAAAACAAAGGTCAACTGAAGGATACTATAAAATTATTTTATTGTGACTTTGATTCTAAGAGTTTTTTACTTTTACATCATGATTTTTTTGTCCTCTACCTCCACTAATTTTCCTTCTTCCTCTTAAGGATCTTCTTCTACCTCTAGAATTTATGTGTTGCCTCCTATAAAAAATTTCTTCTCCCTTCAATTCATATTCACAAGGTTATTCCATAGCTCTTAGGTTAAACAAACCCATTTCATCTTGAACATCAATAAATATCCCATTCATGTATCTATCCACCTTCACTGGGTCATCTTCTACATGTCCAACTCTTATAGTGAACTTATAAAACTCTATATAAAATTTAATGCACATCTTATTTTGCCTTAGGTTCTATAATTTTTTAAACAAACTTATCTAATAGTCTAAAGGTAAGAATTTAGTCTTTAATTTCATCACCATTCTATCCCATACTTGATTATATCCTTACCTTTCCTTTGTCTCTTAGTCTGTACATGATCCCACCATAAAGATGCATAGCCTTTTAAATTTATGAAAGAAAAATCTACTTTATTAGGTTCCTCTATTAACTCAATCAAAGTATTTATCCATCTTTTTGAGCCAATCCATAAGTTCTTCAGGGTTCAAAAATACATTGTAACAAGGTGTATCTAGCTTTTTCTTATTGCCAAAATTTGAAAAAACTTTGAGGAATATGCCTTGATCTTCTTTATCCATATATTTCTCTTCAAACTATTGAACTCTAAATTCTTCATCAACACTCCAATCTTCAACATAATTTCTTCTTCTTTGTGATGTCTCCATTTTTCTCATCATCTTTTCTAAATTTGTAATTCTAGGTGCTTTTGATCTTACACCTCTTCTAATGGGTTTAACTATGTGTGCCATCACTTCTCCTAATTTTAAGATTACCTCACAACTTACTAATGTTTCAACTGTAGTCTTGACAACACAACCAAGCAAGATAAAACAACCTCACTCTAATACTAATTTGGCAAAGGCATGAGGTACAATGGGGAACATAAATGTCTACCTCACTCCTCAACAATGATTCTCTCACTCTTTAAGTCTCAGAGACACAAAACACAAGACATACATAGAGATGAAACTCTTTTTATTGAATTTGAAATAAAATTACATTCAAAGATAGATATTGGGATCACGGTGTTCACATCACACTTGCAAGCCTAAATATTTGAATTCTACTTTGAGATCTCCTTTTTTTCTTTTATTTGGTCAACTTTCAAATTTCTATCTTCTAACTATTCACTTATCTCTCTATCTCTTTCTTTTAATATAATCCCCTTTAATTATTGGCCTAATAATTTTCCCTTTCTCGCTCATTGGCCTTCTTGAGTTATCTATAAAACTATTCATGATCCCCATGGGATTAATTGTAATAGGCTCATGGCCACAATAAACTAAAATATCTCATCAATATCTTTTGAACGAGACCCAAATTGCCCCATTTGGAACTTTATCATGAAAAATATGATCATTTGAATTTTGTTGTGGCGTTTGAATTGAATAATGTCTCTGTGCATACCTGTAAATATACGAAGTTATTAAATTCACAAAATATATATCAATCACCTATTTATTTTAATATGGTTTCCATTCTCTATGGATCAATGGATGTGTAAAATCCACTTCCTTTGTAATGACTTGGATTGAGATCTTCATGAATAATATAAGATTGTGGCACCTATCACTTCTATAGACTCATGAACTTTGTGAATCATTGTGAACTCTATGAGCATTTATTGAGGTTGTTCACTCTAAGTTGATATAAACCATGGCATCTTTCCTCTTTCATAGAATCACAAATTATTTGAAATTTATGTGGTCATTACGAACACTATGAGTTTATATTGAGAATATCAAAATCTATGATCTCATTTTATGATCTCCATGAACTCTACTATGTACACAAACTTAGATAATTTCATTGCATCATATTTCATGCACAAACTTCAAAAATTCTATGGAGCTTTCTTGAGGCTATGGATTTCATACATTTCATGGGGTGTTCTCTAGGATAAAACTTCCTTGATAATGTGACTTCATGAAGTCCATAAACTCCAAGACTTTAAGGCTACAAAATCCATGAAACTATGTGAACCACTTAATAACTCATCAACTCCATAATGAAGTCTGTGGGGCCCTAAAATTTCTTATAAATACAAACACTTAATGAATTTATGGCTTCTATTATATTGTGGACTTAGAGGACTAGGAAAAAAATGAAATGTGGATGCCATGACATTACAACTTAGAGTTGTGGGGAGAAATGTGATCTAGAATGTGATTAATGTGATCTCTGAAATCCTAAAATGTGACCTGAGACCCTTTATTGAAAATTACACAAATTTCATTCTATGTTTTTGGGTGATGTAAGATTACTTGTTCACCTTAGATGTTATTGCATCATATTTGGTCAAAATTTTATACTCATTATGCAACTTGGGCCATAATCTAATCCTTATTTTACACATCCATCATTTTAGTAGCAAACCCCTTTAATAGGGCAAGTCTATCTTGACATCTTAGTGTTCAAAGGAAAAATCAACACTAAAGCATTAAATCACTATATTAAAAAACTTGAGGCATACTTGTTGGTCAATGTTTTCATCAATGCTCATTTTTGACTTCCACCTTGATAATATTGTTCACTATTACATGTACTCTAGATTATCTTATTTTATTTTAATACTATCATGTCTTATTCTCATCTTACCTTGTGCTTTTAACCTCTTTAATTTACGTGCACTAGTGTTACCATTCCCATTTTTAAGTCCTAATCAATGGAAGTCAACATAAGTGTTCATTGTGTTTAATTTGAATTCAAAATCATATATAAGTAGACAAGCATTATAGTTAATTTAGACATGTAATCTAACAATCATTCATATAAAATATATTGAACACTCATAGGCATTTTAGAAGAGACCAAATAATCATTAAAGCATTTATTACTGTTGAAGCTAATATACCTTGTGGAGTACTTTTGGAGTATGATCAATGATTTATATTATTCAATTATTATTTTTGATATAATTTATTAAAGTGGTTCCATTGCTTGGGGTTTGATAAATACCAAAATGGATTTAGTATCCACTTAATTTTCTATAGAGTTCTTATACTCACTTTATTTTCTTTAAACTTCAAATATCATAATTATTAGAAGTTAAGAAGAAAAATATCTATTTTAAACATACACTAAAACTATGAATTTAGATCCCTGATAATAGGGTCAGAAGCAAAATTAATAAAATTAGGAAGGATAATTGGACTCCTCCGTCTAGCCTTAGGATTAAGCTTAACTTTGATTGTGTGACTAAAGGCAATCCTAGCATGGTGGGCATTGAGGGGACATTCAGAGATTCTAGGGGTAATTTATTTCTTAGATTTAGTGAACCACTGGGCTCTTATTCCAACAATGTCACTAAAGCTAGAGCTCTGTGGCATGGCCTATCTTTAGTGATACAAAAGAACTGGCTTGATTTGGAAATAGAAGGGGACTCAAAAATCATTATTAAAGCACTCTCAAATGGATCTACACACAATTGGATCTTAAATAATATTATGGAAGATTTCAAGACTCTGTGAAAAAATTTGAAGATTTACTTCCCATTGCACATTTTACATGAAATTAATAAGTTAGATGATCATATGGCCAATGAAGGTGTCACCCTCAACCATTCAGAACAAAGCCTCTATATGACCAATGCTCTCCAAAATGGATATAAGGCTTGGAGGATTGTAGAAAATGATTTAAATCATTTCCATATAAATAAATATCATCATTAATCAATTAGGGTCATATCTTTTAAGCATGAGAATTAATTACAAGTAGTGGAGAATGATCTTTTTTGGGAGGTGCAAACACCACACGTGTCTCACAACATGCTATTTATCTCTATCCACACTCCACCTTGGGAATTATACACCCTTATCTACTCTTCTCTCTTAGATCTATAGTGATATCATCTATGGTGATATGGATTTGGGAGGATCTGGTAGCAAACATCCTAGGCAGGCTAAAGGTAAGGCCTTTGTTGTTAATTTGGTTAATGCAATGACTAATAGTCTATTACATAAATATTCCTTGGAAAATGTCCATTCCTCCTTTCTGAGCCTAGTGGATGATATGAAGCTCCACCATCATCTTGACTTGGGCCCCCTCTTGGATAAAAAGACTCGCTTTACTGCCTAAGAGGCTCTAGATTTTTGGCAAAAAACCCTGCTAAAAGGTGTGAAAGATGAAAAGTTGCTGAATTGGATGGTTATGAATCTTCTCCATGCCTAGATTGCTACTCATCTTAGTGGTGGTTCCTTAGTGACTTTTATGGAGGTGGTGATCAAGGCTATGGTAGATATCAATCAGTCTAATGCTCGCTTGGACACCCTCAAAGTTGCTCAACTAATTGACATTCAAACTATTCTCTTTAGTGCTAACAATTCTCTTGTTATCCATGAAGATGTGGATCATTTCACTCATTTGATGGACACCAGTCTTGATCAAATTTGAACTTTGATTAAGGAAATGGATGAAGACAACATCCTATAGCATAGAAAGCCAATGGTAATATGTGAGAGGTTGGGCATTATGCATGACACTAGGGAAATTAGCCTAGCAAGTTCCTTAACTGATATTAAACTGGAAAAAGAAGTTTGCAATACTGGTAACAATGCTAATATTTTTATCTCTAATGAAGACTAGTTTTTTTTTCTATGTAGTTCAAATCTTTGTGCTCTTTTAAAAAAATGATACTCCTACTGTATCAATCTAATTCTACTAGGGTTTTTGTTAAAATATTTTAAATAGATGGGCTTTGCCTTTTTTTTGATTTATTAACAAAAAAAAACTATGAATTTAGATTAATAATGTTAAGTTAAATTATATTTAAAAAAATTGAAACTCTATATAAATATCCTACTTTTAAATTTAAAAAAAATATTGATTAAAAATTATTATTATTTTAAACATGTATTTTGTTTAATTGAAAAATTGTGTATTATTTAAATTACATTTAAATGTTATCCATTTATTTAAAAACCACAACCTTAAAAAACCTTTCATTTTCTTATTTTTATTTAGATCATAGGAATAAAATATGACCCCTATATAGATGGCTCTAATACCCAAAATTAACCCTGAACTCTAAGCTAATAATATTGACAAGGCTTATACAGTTGGAAAGATGTGAGCTAATATAATATTGTATGGCTAGGCCAATACAATACAAATGACAAAGATATGATTTATAATTATATAAACCAAGCCAATACAATACAAGGAGAGATAAATATGAAATATACTATATCATCCTGGTCAATACACTAGGATACATGGAAGCTATAAATTTTGATCAAAAAGTAGATAGAAAGGTAAGAGAAAAGGAGACTCAAAGGAGATGAGATTGATAGTAATGAAGGTTTGATAAAATAGTGTGTATACATCTCTCATAAAGTAATACAAGTTGATTCCATCCCATTCCCAGTATACATCTCTCATATCAAGTTGGCAAGACTAAAAGTTTTGAACATCAATTTCCCTAGAGAGCCTTACCTAGAAAACATAAACGTAAGCTAACTAGTGAAGTATAAATATCATTCTATGAAGGTGTACACTATTTTGACCTCAAGTAAAAATAAGTCAAACCCCTATATTTTAAAACTTGTATAGGGGTCTATTAGGGTCTTATATGGTGTGTCATGGTCCTAACAATGTCATTTGATGTGTCATTAACTTTATCATGGTCACGTTTAGTCCCTAGATAGTCCTATGTCATTCTAGTGGTCATTTTTGAGTCATTTACGAGGTTTTTATGGGTTAACATTAAATGCAAGTGTTCCAAAGTCTCTCTCAATGTGTATAATGTTAGTTATCAATCCTATTATTGAAAATTGGTATGGGTTTACATTGAAGACAAGAAAATAGTTAAAAAGAGGTAGTTCCAAGTAGATTTGGGTAGATGTATGGCTTATTCATGTGTTTTATCACATGTGGGAGGATTTGTAGTGACCCTTTAGGTCCCTTGAGCCCATTTCCATGTTTTATCAGCTTTGGAGATCCAAAAATTGGCAAAAAACCATTTCATTTCTCCATCACTCTTTTTTGTATTCCAAAAGGGTCAAATGGTTTTCTCATGGTATGACTTACAAGATTTAAACTAGGTCAAATGATATTTTAGGTGATAATAATCCTTGTCCACTTAAACTCCATATTAGGAGTTCTAGGATTCATCACTTGTCCTTTATGAATCAATGCTAATAAGTCTATTGCATTTTTCTACATGTTCATCCCCATCACCTTCATGTTTCTTCTCAGTTTGCATAGTTCTATACAAGCCAAGTACTTCATGTAGTGTTGGAGAGTGGACATTATTATCATATGTTTCTTAATCCAATTTACATGTGTGGAGTGAAAGAGAAAAGCATAATCATCTCGGGTTGCTAGTTGAGGTTACCACTAGAGTTGTACAGTCAGTGTTTCACCAATTGTAAAGGGTTCTTATTCCTATGGTGGTTTCAAATGAAGATGACATGTAGTGTTTCATGACTATCATAAGATTATGAACACTTATCTTCTCAAATCTAAGTTTCAAAGGTGTTTCACATGAATAACATAGTCAAAGATACACACAGTTAGTCTCTTGCAAACATCCACCTACAGGTAGAGAAAAGGACCCCTGTACAGTCATGGTGATGTGATGAAGAGATGGAAAAGTGGTGAGAGGTTATTTGAGGTGTATACAACCAACTTTGAACCATTTATATTATTTGAGATTGGTTGAAGTAACCAATTCTCTAATACATGTAGTTCTATCTTGGATACTACTGATAAACACCTATAGGAAGCCATACAAAGGTCTATGAGCTTGAAGTGCAAGTGTTTGAGAATTTCATCAGGTCTAAGAACATGAAGGATGCTATAAAAAACATGGTGGAGTCCATAAGATGATAATCATACTTTTATTCATGATCATATGTGGATAAAGTAACTTTAGGGACACATTACCTTAAAATTTCCAAAACAAGGACTCTACCCTACTCTTGATCCTCTCATGGTGGTTTACCTTGAAGTAAAAATTAGTCTAGCATGTTCCATCATGAAGTTTAGACATAAGAGTAAGGCCTTGACCAAATAGAATGAGTTTTTGGTCCCAAGAGGTGATGTATATGAGGCCTCCATTTCATTTATTCTTTCATTGTAGAATGTCAATGTTCTCTACAGTGTTTTAGGTTTAGATGCTCTTTCAATACACCAAGATACAATGGAAGCATACCTTTTCAAAAAATGAATCCTTTTGAATGGATATGAAAATATGATTCCTAAAAGAGATAAAGGAGTTGAATTATAGGGTCTTGAACTATATCATCACCTACAAGTGTACCTTTGTCCTCAAAAAGATCACCTACAGTTTGACTATAGGCACCTACAAGTTCATGATATGAACTTAGAGATGGGAACCCTACAAACATGAACACTTGATAGTTGGAGATGAATCCAAAGACTTAAAAAAGACCCTAGTATGTGTAACATAGGGTCCAAGAGTTGAAAACCATCTAAAAGGGGTCTTTTTCTCTCAAAATGGTTGCTTAAATTTTGATTTTAGGGTGATTACAGACTAGTATATGATAGTTTGGGTGTTGTCCTAGCATAGGCATGATTTAGACAAGCCTAAGTGGATATGTCATGAGAATCGAAATTCGAGGCATTGGAAAAAAAGATACAAGGCCTAATATGTAACACACCTATAGGCACATCCTTTTCTTGAGTGTGTACATATAATGGTACAATTTGCTATAATAGAGTTGATTAGACCTAGTCAACTAAAGATAAATGGATTGAGAAGAATAACATGGATAATGATTAATTTGGAGCTTACAACTCCTTTAATGTGATAATAACCATCTCATGATATGCTAAATACAAGGAAATAGGGCAAGAGCCAATCTTTAAAGTATACATACCACCAT